>SRPQ01000421.1:0-20541 GCA_018360075.1 Claviceps cyperi
TCACAGAAATAACCAAGAGGTTATGAAACCACAGATTGGCAAGGGATTTTCGAGGAGCGCAACCATCCATCACGGCCGAAAGATTTGCACAGGCAACTAATTCCCGCGTACTCTTGCAGAACCATCTTCATTGTATATTTTGGACGCGCTAGCCATTTTGTTTTCCATTCCGCTTAGAACGATATGCAAATTTTCTAATCTAAACTGCATAGATTTCAACTTTGCAATCGCCATGAAGTATCACGCTAGCCGGGCTCGCGTAAATGCCTGCATTATCAGGGGAAAATGCCAAGAATGCACCGCATTTCGCCGTTTTTCTGCCAGCAAAACATGAAAATCCAACATGGGTTTCCATGGTTTGCACGGCGTGAATTTGCACGGAGCGAACATCCTGATTTTCTCGATTCGTGATGGAAGGAGATGCCGATGATGAACTTCGCCTCGCAGTATCGATTCTTCGGTACTGCGGAGCACTCGGAGCAGTGAAAATACCTAGCGCTCTTTTGACCTTACATGTCTCCACGACTCCTGACCAATGATGGCAGGGCACGGATTCCCTGAGAACACCCTGGTAGACAGGTACATTATACATACACACCCTCTGGGTCTGGATGGGGGAGCTTTTCCTATGGTCTCTCCTCGGACTTTCCTGTCCCTGCTGCAAGCCCCGGCTACAGTGTACAGATTTGCCTTGAAATCCGAGTGTGCGGCAAACCCCCCGGTCCCGGTTGCTGCCAACGGCTGAGTCAGGGCACTGCCAAAACTGCCACTGGACCAACAGGACTAGAATCCGAAGTCGGCAGCTTCGGATCTAATTGGCAGTCATGTGAAGCACGAGCGCTCTGTCTGATAGCGGCCGTGACAACCTTGACTTATGAGTCGGTGAGAACCCCTGACACACGGCGCCGCACAGCACTGTTGCAGCGCAGTTGCAGATGTCAAGATGCTGAAGGCGGCATGGCCAGGCATAGGTTCCCTGGTCCATGTCCTCTACGAACGATGCCTCCAGCTCGGACATGGCATTCCTATGTTTTGTGCTGGAATCCGCCACGGCTATCAGGGTCCTCTTCTCGTCCGCCCAGGGAACGACTCAAAGAGAGGCGGCGTCACAAGGCTACAAGCTCCATTTGCCGTGATCACATTGAAGAATATGTATCTTCCAACCGTGCTCGATGGTGACACTACATCTGTGTGCATGACAATGTGCCGGTTCACACAGCCATTGCGTCTAGGAGCTAGGGGTGACTCCTTCACTCCTCTGGACTGGCCGTCATACAGCCTTGACCTGAAACCCCATTGAGAACCTCTGACGGGATTCAAATAGACTCCAGAGAGTGGTATACAAAACGTTGGTGCAGTCAATTAATTACGCCTTCATGAGACTACAGACTCTATCAAAATTTCGTGAGTCAAGTTTGTACGTGTGTGGTGATCCAGGGGGGTCCATATTCCAATGTGGCGTTTTGTGTTATTTTTCCGGAGGGTCCCTAGTTCCAAAAGTCTGGAAAGAAGATTGAGACCGAAGCAGATTCCAGAATGCTAAATCCTGAGAGCGAATGGAAATACTAGATGGCAATTGAGTCCAGGCTGTTACGCGTGCGCATAGTCACCATATCAGCCCCTATTATCATGCCCGCTGCATCCAGATATCACTGCAAGAACCATATCACGCAACAGAGATCAATGCGGTGCGGCCCCGAAAGAGTTGGTATTCATTTCATTGGACTTACGAAACTTGATGAAACATGAACCCGTTACCCAGCCTGAAACTCCTCCGAATCTTGCCCATCCGGATGTCGCGCAAAAAAAAACCTGAAGAAAACCGTACGTGGTGTGAACAAGAAAACAGAAAGAGCCTCATATTGATTTTGAATTGCCTAACACCATCTGATCATCGCATACAGAACGCTTAAGCATCGGCCAGAATGGCCTTGATCTTTTCCTGCACACGGGCCTGCTTCTCGGCCTTGGTAGACTTGGTCTGTCGGTACTTCTTGGAGATAGCCTTCCACTCCTCCTTGGTCTTCTTAGGGGCCTCGCCATCGACCTTCTTGAAGGGATCGGCGCGGATGGCGGCGTGGGCAGCGGTGTAGAGCTCCTCAAGGCCATCAGCCTCGACGTCATCGTCAATATACTTCTGGAACTGGCTCTGGTAACGTTCCTCATCGTCATCGGCGAGGGTCTCCATGTACTCAGCGACGTGACCGCCAAAGATGTACTTGGAGAGGGTCTCGGCGTCGAGCTCCTTGGACTCCATGTCGTAGCCGGGGAAACGCTTCTCCGAGTGGGGGACGAGGATACCACCGTCCGAGGCACCCTTCATGGCGCCAAAGACACGGGCGCCAGTCGAGGTGCGGGCCAAACCAACGTCGAGGAAGACCTTGAAGGGGCGGCGCTCGCCATCATCGGTCTCAGCAGCCTCGGTGAGAGTGAACTCACCATCGGCCTCCTCAACTCCGATGAAGTCCTTGTCGAGGCCGAGCTTGCTTAGGGCACGGCGAGCAATCAGTAGGCCGGTGGCGTAGGCGGAGGCCCAGTTGGTGAGACCGTGCTTGATTCCGTAGGCCTTCAGCTCGTGGGCGTAAGCGGAGACGAAGACCTTATCGCCAGTGATCTCAGACGACACGATCTGCATGATGATGTCCTTGTTGGTGAAGCGAACGACCAGGCGGTACTTGGGAGCATTGTACTTGTTCTTGGCCTGGGTGATGAGGCGCTTACGGGCGTAGTAGTCGGTCTTGCCTTGCCTTCTGCGCTTGTACTTGGTTTGGAAGCGGCTACGAGACGTTAGCTTCTTGTCCAGGGAACTTGTAGTCCATATCGCCTCATCACAGCCCATACGATGGCCGTCCTTCAGTTCGACACCCGGGCAAGACAAACGTACCTGTAGTAAGCGCTGCTCTTAACAACTTTGTGGAAAACCTAATTCCATGACGACATTCCCCGAGTCAGCAATTTGCGCTTCAGACTTGCTCGTTTTCTTCCGAAGCAACTTGCGGTGACTCTATCCGAGCAAAATTCGCCGACATTTCTGCCATTGAACGATTTTTGTGCGTATATGCACGAACTTCATATGGCAGCATCTGGTGCCTTTGTCAAGCAAGGTGGTCTTGCATTGTCAAATGACACAACAAGATTCTGCTGATAGGCCATACATCTTCAACTTACCATTTTGACGAATTTGACCAACAACGGCTTGACTGATGGATGGAGAGAAGAAAACGGAATGAAGACCGTGAGATTTGAAGACATATGGTGTGGGCACGAAATCGAGTGGGGCACTCTTCATTCTCCTGGGAAAATTCGAAAAATTGGCGAGCCCTAGGTGTGGGGGACATTCCCCTGTACATCTCCACTTTGTGAGGCAACGACCAGCCGATAGGATGAAGGCAGTGGCCTGGTTGGGCACGACTCACGTGATGGATAAGCAGCGCGTTTCCTGACGGCTCTGTGGTGGGCGCGATATCGCGAAACGCCTTTATCTTCGATGACGATGAGCCACTTCACCTGTAGGCTCTGTAGCTTTCGGTGAACCCGCAGATTTGGTGCTGTGCAGTGCCGGCACTGGGGTGGACAGAACCCTTCGTTATGGATAGGTGGGAAACAACAGCGTACTTGCGCAGTTCATTAGGGGTTCGACAACCTGTTCCTTGCATACAAGCCAGTTACCATCGCGACATGATCTTCTTGAGTTCACCAACAGCTGATGCGTTGAATTGTAGAGATTGTGATGGGTAGATCTTTTGGTTCTTGAGACGGACGGACTGCGCCTCCACGCTCTCTGTTGCCGCAATGTAGAATATGCTCTCATTGGAGGTCAGTGTCACAAGCCTTTTAATCGTCACCTTGTCTTGTCTAAAGAAGGAATGCATATTCGACAGATGTTGGAGGCTCCATATTGAACGAGATATCCAATGTGTCCTCGGGGACTTGTCTCGGAAGACATGGAAGGGACTTAAAGTAGACAATGTATTCCTCTCCTCTCAGTATCACGATAGGCATCTCGAACTCTGGATCGATGCTTCTTCTATGGCACAAGTCGTTCAGATGCTCGCTCCCGTTTCAACGAGCGCCTCGATGAAGCCACCGCTGCCGGTCGATATTGGCATTCTCTTGAAGATATGCTCGAGTTGACATGAAGTGACAATACTTGCGCTCTCATAACAGCCTCGCACTGTTAAATACTCTTCGTTATAGCTCAGTATTCCACGTAGGCTTATCAATTTCCAACCAATCGTGACAAGATTGGAGGCGCTGGGACGAGGATTCGGGTTTTCATACGGAGTACACTGATTTGACTCTATGAGGTGTATACATATCTGACTGTTCTTGATTTATGACCCCGTCTCATGTTCTGTCGCCCACTTTAAATCTCATCGCGCTGCGGAGAGGTACCTAATGTAATGGCTTCCATTCAGACCCACCCTGGGCCGAGGTAACGGTTATCAACTCGTCGCATGTCACTACTACCCTGCGCCGCGATGCATATTCCGTACATATATACATACCATCAGGTCCAACTCATGTAAAGAAGAGTGCAAAGCATGAAAAAGCCTCCTCGCTCGAAGACCCTCCGTAGAAGCATAAACCAGTCCCGAAGATGATCACCCCTCCCCAGCCAAAAGTGCTCTTATTCGACATTGGCGGCGTGTGTGTACGTTGTTGCCCAATCGCGCATACATAACCTCATTTTCGCCCTCAATCCCCCATCTCCCCCCTCCGTTTACCAGGACCACCAACTCTAGAGTCTAGAGCAAAATGTGAAGGACACGTCTCTAATAACCAGGTTCAACCACTACATATAAACACAGGTCCTCTCGCCCTTTCAAGCCATCCTAGACTACGAACTGCAAAACTCCATCCCCGCCGGCTGGATCAACTACTCCATCTCCCGCTCCAAGCCCCACGGCGCATGGCACAATCTCGAACGAGGCTCCATCCCCCTCAACGAAGCCTTCTTCACTGCTTTTTCCTTGGACTTGCACCGTCCGGACTACTGGATTGAGTTTCACGGCCGCGAGGCCGCCCCCAAGACGACTTCTTTTCTATCATCATCTTCTACTTCGTCTCACTCCCCTGATTTTTCTCAGCCTTCTCCGCCTTCTCCACGGAGTACCGTCTCCCCCCTCCCCAGAATAGACACCCAAGAGCTCTTCACCAACATGATGACCCTCGCCCAACAATCCGACCCCTGGATGGCCCCCGCGCTAGACATCCTCAAGCAGAACGGGAAATACATCCTCGGAGCATTAAGTAATACGGTCGTCTTTCCGGAGGGACACCCCCTACAGAGACGGCTTGAAGGACAGGATGCTGAAGATCCTCTGCGGAGGCAATTCGACGTGTTCATCTCCTCCGCGCATGTTGGGGCCCGCAAACCCGAAGACAGAATGTACACCCTTGCGGTGGAAATGCTAGATTCATTCGCAAAGGACCATGCCACGACGGAGCGAGGCACCAAGAACGACTGGGCAGCCGGGGTGAAGAGCGAGGATATTCTGTTTCTGGATGATATTGGGGAGAATTTGAAGGCGGCGAAGAGGCATGGGTTCCGGACGCTCAAGGTCCAGCTGGGGAGGACGGAAGAGGCGGTGGGGGAGTTGGAAAGGGTGACAGGGTTGGTGTTGAAGAGGGCTGTTGCGGCGAAGGTGTGAGTCTGGAATTACAGTGTTGTCTGTGCGACTTGCAAGTATACAGAAAAAGAATACGTAGGATACATGATTCATGACTATCTTTGCAGCTCGCAGCTCGAAGTGACAGAGTCAAGTCTCCTTCCAAATATGGGCATTGTACCTGTGATTACAATTGTGTGTTCAGCCAGACTCCGTGAAACACTTGATCTCTGAACGCCCATCGCTTCATCCAAAATATTCTTCGTTCCAGTGCCCGCCCCCGCGTGGAAGGCATCATGCTTAAAAAATACGCCAATAGCCCCCTTGTCAGAAATGGGAACAGCCGACTATGCTCCATCAGTCAGACATGATTTCGATAACTTCTCGCTCAATCCTTGTCGCCGGTGATTGCTGCGACCTCTCCTTGTTGCCCTGGACATCGTCGTTATCACTATCACTGCCGGGCTCTTCATTCGCGGTCCAGCTCCCGTCCAAATGTGCCGAAATGCTCCTAGTTTGCACCTGGCCAGCGAGTTTCAACGCTATTTCCACATTCACAAGATACTCATCGACGCGAAGATTTGGAGGCGCTGCATCTCCATTGCATATGGGACACTTCCAGCCATCTGCTAATGAGGGCTCAGTTCGACTAAGCGAGTTCTTACTGCTGCGTGTCTGAAGCCAAGTCTGCAGGTCAAAGCATTCAATGTGCTTGCAAGTCGATCCTCTGACTGGAATCTGGAACATGCTAGCACTGAATGGATCCGTTACTGATATACACAGACAATCATCTTGTACGATGACGTCATCTGATGCCGCCATTTGCATACGCCGCTGGATTTCACGGCGAGTTTCCTCTGGACCGATTCTCTGCTCCTTGCAAATCATATCCACAGTTGATGCATGATCCATGGTGACGATTCTCTCAACAGCAAGATGATACCCTGCCTCCTCAGTGGAAGAACCATCAGGGCTCTTGGGTAAGCTGACGCTGATCGTGTTGAGCCCCTCCCGTAACAAGTCCGTGAGCTCAATGGGGATATCATGGTGAAAATGATGTCCCCTCCTGGGATATACCGGTTCGTCGTTGAACAAGAGGTAGATCTCGGCAGGCCAGATGCTAGAGGAAGCCAACCAGCTATCTCGATCAATGACGCGCTTTGTTTTGTGTTCTCGTATCAATCGCAAACGGTAGCGGAGACTACCGTGCCTGAAATGATGCGCCACGGTGTCTTCTGTGCGTTTCAAGCTCGATTTGATAGAAAAGTCATCCGCAGTGACTGTGAATTCAAATTTCTGCACGCCTCTCCGTGGGCAGATGGGCGTCGGGTCAAGTGCAAAGCCGCTCACAAACTGGTAATATCGAGTCCCATCTCCACCAGAATTCGTCCGATCAGGACTTCGCAGCCTGACTAAATGAAGACCAGATTGAACAGACGTCCAGCTGTATGGGCTGAGAGGATACTGGCTTTGAGGCAGAGGAAGGGTCGAATAGCGTTCGCTTTCAACGGTACCGGATCGCGATGAGGGCACAATTGGCTGCGCCATGGAGGCAGCGGAAGACGGCACATTGTGTGTATGGGACGTGCCATGCGATCGTAAATCTCTCCCTCTCATCTGCGACATGTTTTGCGACGGAAGAGCTGACGCCGGCCAACCAGATCCACCGCCGAATGCAGCCTGCGTTGCGTAGGATGGTGATGCGCTGACTGCGCTCGGAGCAGGCATTTGACCAGAAGGCAGCGACGCCATGTACCCGTTTGGTATGCTGAAACTCCCACCATGAGGAGTCAGTGGACTTCCTACATGGATGGATGTTTGGGTGGGAAAAGCTTGCTGAAGTAGAAGTTGCCTATCGCGTCGGGGTTGGGTTCCGCTGAGAGGCGTTGAAAGGGCCCAGTCTACGGGCACGGGCAGTCTAAAGCCAAAAGTTTGGGTTTTCGTCAGTACAAATTCACCAATTTTTTGAAGCCACAGCGGCGGTGGCGGATGTGACTCTGTCCACAAAAGCAACATACACTTCACTTGGTTGGTACGCAACAGGCGTTGAAGTAGGAGTCAGCATTGAAGGTGAGGTAGACTCGTTGACTGAACCATGGGGCAATCGTGAATTAGCATAAACGAGGACGAACCGTGACATGAGACTAGATCTGTTATGGAGGGCACATACCTTGAACCATACTCTGGTGCGTCGCCAGGTTTTCAACAGCTCTAAGATACTGAGTGATGACGGCTTTTCGTCCCCTATTCAAGTTCTCATGGTCTGACTTGCCACATGCAGCCGAATTCTCATTTTGCCTGTCAACCTGGAATATAGAGGCCATTTCGACACTCTCACCCCCGTCGTTCAGTCCCAAAAATCGGCAACTCGTAGTGAAGAGCGCAAGGCGTATAATCTCGGATGGACATTCTAGTGCATAGGTCAACTCATGAACCAACAGGGGGAACCGTCTCCGGGTCACAAGGGATACCACTTGGTCCCATAATCGTGACAACGTGTTCAGAAATCTGTATACGACTTGGTCGCACTCATTGTCGAATTCGAAAAGCCGTGACGGGTTGTAAGGGTTCCAGGGGAATCGAATTAACCATTCGTTATGGTGTGACCTCAATTCATAAGCAGGTCTCAGCATTTGCTGCAATATACCAAGAGCATTATTCAAGTTCGGATCGTTGAAGCGCATCGCCAACGGATGCGTTGATTTTATCGACCATCGACACAGTATTCGGTGAAGATGGATGTAGAAGAAGTCGCCCTGCTGGCACGCAGCTGCAAGCTTGTCGTATCTCCACTTCTCAATGTCATTGAGCACAGTGGAATCACATGCTGGCTCTGCCAATCGCTGGGAGATGCTGGATCGCCAGATGCCAAGCAGATTACGTGTTGGAACCTGGGCTGGGACTCGTGTTGGAGGGTGTGTTGGAAGTTGTGTTGAAGGTCGTGTTGGAGCTTGTGCTAGAAGCTGTGTCGGAGTCTGTGCCGGGGTTTGCGTTGGAGTCTGCGTCGGAGTCTGCGTTCGAGTCTGCGTCGTTGAAGTCTGCGTTGAAGTTTGTCTTGGAGTCTGTCTTGGAGTCTGTCTTGGAGCCTGTCTTGGAGCCTGTCTTGGAGCTTGTGCTGGACTTTTGGTAGGACTTTTTGTTGGAATCCGCGCAGCAGCCCTATCAGGGTGGCTTAGTCGGCGCGAAGCATAGGACGAGATGCCTTGAACCCGGGAGTTCATCGACCGAGGACTGATGGAGCCTTGATTGGCGGGAGCCGTGGCTTGAACTCGGGAAGGATCAAATACCTGCCCAGGAGGATGCGGACCGTTGGCATCGTGTTCTGGATCATCTTGGGATGGTCCTCCTGTGACGTTTGGACTTGAAGCATGCGAGAGAGGCCGCATCTGATGTTCATGGTTGACTTCCGAAAAAGGCTCTGCCGTGGAATTTGCGGGGTCGGCAACGGAAGCGTTCCGTTGCTCATTAAGAAAGATAGCAGTACGTGAAGAGTCGACTGGCTTCACCGGACGTTGACCGTTCCCAACCGCCGCGATCTTTGCGCCCGACCGGAAAACATGATCTTCTGAAGTGGTTGGGACCTGCAATGGAGGTAACGTGCCAGAAGGAGGTTCGCTACTACTTTCTTTAGTAAACGCACCGGTTTGCGAATTGGCACTGTCGCGAAACCTGAGCTTCTATACCGAGCTGAGCACTGAAAACCCAATAAGACGACCAAGGTCGCCCGAGGGCAGAGAAAAAAATGCAACAAGAGCAGGACTATAGTTACCTTAGGTTTGGGAGGAGGTCCATCTCTCCTGTGGCCGCCGCACTCTGCGGCGAGATGACAGCTGTCGGAAGCGCTGGCGCAGATCTGTTATCTCGGATTGCAGCGCGTCCTCGCCTCGTTTTCTGAACGCGTGCTGGACCTGGTGAAGTTGGTGTGCAGGGGGTGGGGAGTGAAGACATCCACGAAGGCCGGCGGCCACCAATGAAGGCCCGGCTTGTCTCGTTTGCCGCTAACACTTTTTGTCGTTCGGCGGCGTCAACTGTATCGGAGAGAGATCGTTCAGACTTGGGCAGAGGCGCCATGGTTGGTAACAGGTATGGCATGGATCAAACCTCGAGCACGAGCCCGACGAGAAATACATTCTGAACCGTGGCTTGGTCACCAAACACCCGTCCGTCGGTAGAACCCCCTGCTGGTGCCGAGAGGAGAGTCGTGTGCGGTGCTGCGTGCAAGATAGGCTCTTGGGACGTTCAGCTGTTGCAGGCTGGGGATCAGGAAGACTGCGAGCAATGCTGTATTCTGTCACTGCTTCCGGAGATTGTGAGTCCCAGTTCAGTAACAGCAACGATGCTGAGCTGCGCAGAAGGATGATGAAGTGCCGCCGACCCTTTGCGAAGAGTTGATTGCCAGAGTCGAGATTCTGCCATCCATCACAGGCAGGCGGACGAAAAGGTGGGGTCCGAGCGGGGCATCCCGCGTTTGTCACTTCTCGTAGTTATGATGAAAGGCTTGTTGGCGAATGAGCGACCTGCTCGGCTTGCTCAAGCGCAGCAGTGTAACACGAAACGGGGCCATGAGCGGCTGTAACTCCTTTCGTGTACACAACACCACGACAGACTCATTGTGCGCGGCGTAGTAGATATCTCTTACCCAACGCAAGCCACTAAGACATGCCCATTGTAACTGCCTACTATTCGTGTTCTCTGACTTCTGATCAGGCAATACGTCAACCAGGGCAACACGGCAGGCGCAAAAGGAACGCATGGTGTCTGTAAAAAGAATCAAGGACTTTGTGTTGAACCTATGTCGTTAAAGCATCTACTGTAACATACCTTCCTTCCCTGCATGCACCCTGCTGCTGTCCCAAAACAAAGAAAACACACAAAACCACCAAGACAACCCAAGCACAAATCTCAGCAAAGCGTCTTTGATACTCGGCCTCTGAGCCACGGCGGCAAAGCTGAGACGTCCAGAATGGGACAAAAAATAATAATGAAATAGACTGCCCCTTCCTCGCCACGCCACGCAAGTATGTGTGTTCATCTCCCCCACAAGTAAATCATAATTGCTATCCCTTTCCTGCCCAGGATTTAGAAGGTTGTCGCACGAAGTTGAGTAGAAGACAACTTCTTCCTTTCCATCGCACCGTTCTAGTCTTCTATAAGACTCCTATACCTAGTCCCGTGATGCGTCTTTCGAAAAAATGCCTCCAAATATAAAAAAAACGTAATAATGGAACAATCGTGTGCTCTTCTTGAGCCCATGAATTGCATAGCAACATCTCTCAGAAAAGTCCATCAATCTCACCAGTCTCTGTATCGACATCAACGTTGAGATATCCCGGCGCAGTGGGCAATCCCGGAATGGTCTGTATGTCAGCAGCCAAGGCATACCTGTCGAAATGTTAGTCTGTGCAATAAACAAGTGGAACAAGGCCAAAAAAGCACAAATCAAAGGAACAATACATTCCCCGCACTTACAAATATCCCGCTCCAGCAGCCATCCTCACATCCCGAATCGGCACCGTAAACCCCGTCGGCGCACCCTTCAACTCCGGATCATGCGACAGCGAATACTGCGTCTTGGCAATACAAATCGGCAGATTCCCATACCCCTGCTTCGTATACGTATCAACCTTCCTCTGGGCCAACTCACTAAACTCCACCTTGGCAGCCCCATACATCTTCTGCCCGATGGCTTCAATGCGCTCCTGCACGGTGCCCTCGAGACCATACGTCAGAGTCATCTGCTTGGGCTTCCCACTCGCGGCCACGACCCCTCTCGCTAAAGCGACGGCTCCCTTTCCGCCCTGAGCCCAGTGATCAGCTAGGATGGCGTCTTCGGCTCCAGCTGAGAGGGCTTCTTCGCGCACGACTGCGATTTCGGCGTCCGTGTCTGCGGCGAATTTGTTGATGGCGACGACGACGGGAACGCCAAAGGACTTGGCGTTGCTGATGTGTTTTTTGAGGTTGACGCATCCGGCGCGGAGGATGTCAATGTTCTCCTCCTTGTATACGGGGTCGAGGGGCGCACCTGGCGAAATGGGAGGACCGCCGCCGTGGACTTTGAGGGCCCGGACGGTGGCGACTACGACGACGACGTCGGGGGATAGGCCTGATGTGCGGCACTTGATGTTGAAGAAGCGTTCTCCGCCCATTGTGAAATCGAAGCCGGCTTCTGTGACGACGAAGCCAGCTGCTTCGTCGTGGTCTTCGGATGGCTCAGTACCGGTTAGCTTCAGGGCGAGCTTGTCAGCAATGATGGAGCTTTGTCCGATGCTGATGTTGGCGAAGGGGCCGGCGTGGACGAACACGGGTGTGCCCTCTAGGGTTTGCATCAGGTTGGGCTTGATGGCGTCCTTCATGAGAGCTGTCAAGGCACCGCCTGCGCCAATGTCGTCGCAGGTCACAGGATCGCCGCTGCGGGATGTGGCGACGACCATGCGGCCGAGTCGCTCGCGCAAATCGGCCAAACTGGCGCTGAGTGCTAGGATCGCCATGCATTCGCTGGCAACGGAAATGTCGAAGCCGGTTTCGCGAGAATGACCCTTCTCCGTCGGCGCAGTGCCTACGGTGATGCCTCGCAGGTGACGATCGTTGACATCCAAGACTCGTTTCCAGGTGATGGTTTCAGGGTCGATATCGAGGCGGGCAAATCGACGGATCTCGTCTGCGGTGAGATCATCGGGGTTGGTCTTGTCGATACCTAGCTTCTTCAAGCGGCGGAACATGACAGGGGCGAATTTTCGTTCTCCGTTCTTGGCTGGCACAAGTCGTCTGTAGAGAGGGCCATCCTTCTGTGTGTCTTCGTGGAAAATTCTCGTCTCGATGGCGGCGGCCAGCAAGTTGTTGGCTGCGGTGATGGCGTGAATGTCACCTGTCAAGTGCAAGTTAAACTCATCCATGGGAATTACCTGACTGTAGCCACCACCAGCGGCGCCACCCTTGATTCCAAAAGTCGGTCCCTGGCTTGGTTGCCGAACATTGGCGAATGTCAGCCGCCCCAAATGTGCTCCCAAAGCTTGCGCCAGACCCATGGTCGTCGTGGACTTGCCCTCACCGAGGGGTGTGGGTGTGATTCCCGTGACCACAACATATCGCCCGTTTCTGCGGTGCTCGAGACGCTTGAGCAGGTCAAGGTCAACCTTTGCCTTGTAGGCACCATACGGCTCCAACTCGTGCGGAGCAATGCCGACCTCGGCGGCGATGCGTGTGATTTGCTTGGGAGTCTGATCGCGAGAGATGGCAATGTCGGAGGGCACAGGTGATTTGAGCTTGAGCGGAAGAGGGATCGTCTTCCGCAGTTTCTCCTTTTCGAAAAACAAGTCGGTCGCTTCCACCACGTTCTGAAGCAGCATGGCCACTGTCATGGGGCCCACGCCGCCAGGAACGGGAGTGATAACGGAGGCGACTTTGGACGCGCTTTCGAAATCGACATCTCCCACCATACGCTGGCCGCTCTTCTTGGTGGCATCGGGGATGAAATTGGTGCCGACGTCGACAACGACAGCTCCTTCCTTCAACCACTCAGCCTTGACGAATTCAGCCTGACCAATGGCTGCTATGACAATGTCTGCATTCTTGAGATGCTGTTCAACGTTCCGCGTCTTGGAGTGACAGACGATTACAGTCGCATCGGCATGACGCAAGAGGTAGCTCACAGGGCCGCCCACTATGTTGCTGCGGCCGAGTACGACGGCCGTCTTGCCTGCGATAGGAATACCGGCTTCCTTCAACATGAACATGACACCCTTGGGCGTGCATGGGGTGAAGAGAGGAGCACCGCCACGTTTGGCCAATTCGCCAATGTTGTTTGTACCAAAGCCATCGACGTCCTTCTCATCGGCGACAGCAGAAGTGATGTTGTATTCGGAGATGTTGGGAGGTAGTGGTAGTTGAACTAGGATTCCGTTGACCGTCGGGTCGTGATTTAGGCGGCGAATCTGGTCCAGCAATTCGACCTCGGAGATTTCGACAGGGCATTGTATCAGTTCGCAAGCGACGCCAGCCTGTACATGGGGGTCAGTAAGCAGCATTTCGGCGAGGGCCTTTCTCTCTCGTACCTCCACGGCCGCTTTGAGCTTCATGCGCACGTACGTGGCTGTAGATACGACGGGCTGGATTAGCTACGGTTGATGAGTCGCATTGCGGGAGAGGAGTCGGATCGACATGGAAGCAAAAAAAAAAACATGACGAAGATCACAAAGATAGAGAAGAAACCAGAAAAGAGGGAATCACGTGCAAAACCCGTCATGGGTTGGGTCAAACGAACAAGAGTCAGAACGGTCGCCCACTGCATGCAAACGTAGCGTTAGTAATCTGGCACAAAGCAGTATCACAGCAGCAAAGTGCTATAGAGTGACGTACCTTGGATGATCTTAAGAGATGGCTTGTAGCGGGGGTTGAGTTGTTGCTTCTGAGCAATGCTGGCTCCGATGGTGGCGCGAATGGCCTTGGCGATGGCAGTGCCATCCAAGATACGGGCGGACATGGCTTCAGCTGTGAAGGTCCGACCACCCAAACAAGCAGAATTGGAAGGAATGGACAAGAAGCCGGGATAGACAGGGCGACAGATAGGACAGATAGGACGTGCAGGATATAGGAAACGAGCAGGGCTTGATGGAAGGCTTGGAGACGACGACGCGGCCCGCGGGGTTGAAGAGGCTGACGGCGGTGTCGCAACTGCAGCCTCTGCTATCCTTGCCGCGCTTGCCGCTGCAGCTGCCCGGGCTCGGAACCAGCTTTGCAATATCATTTTACCCATTGGCCTTAGTCATGGATGCAGACGCCAATGATGTCTGTGGCAGCTTGTGAGACGAGGCGACTGGGTGAGGGGGGGTGTGACTTGTGACTTGTGACTCGTGACTCGTGACGTGACTTGAGGGCCAATTGAAGACCGGGTTCGGAGTACATAGGTACCTATGTACACACGGCGTAGACAGCGGACGCTCCCCGCAGGCCGCGGGGCGGAGTATAATTATAATGCATGGAGTCTGGATCAGTGACCAGTGACCATTGACCACCACAGCCAGCTTGAAAACACAATGCGCCTCAGTTATTATGGACGCTACATAGTTAGTAGAAATTCCAAGAAGTCAAGTCCGACATGCACGCCGAACGAAGTCCAAAGTCCAATACATTCCTAAATGTTAATGTACCTCGGTATTCGTGCGTACTCCGCGGATATGTATGTTCCGAATCCCGACGCATTGTCTCCGCGGCGCACTGGAGCCATCAGCGTGTGCCTGACCCGCCCAACCACCAACTCAGGAGCCAGGACGATCATCTCATCCAAGGGAGAAGGAAGAAAGCCACGCGGAGCCAGGGTCTGGATTCATGCGGCCCGCCTCAGAAGACTAGAGTGTCTTTATGACTACGGAGTATCCCGTATGTATGTACATACACAATTTACGTTAGACTGCATGCTGCACGATGCACGCCGGCCGGCACTCGACTGTACTCGACGACAGACTTGTACATATGTGTCTGGTACGAAGTGCCTACATGGAGGTACATACATGTATGTACCTCCATAGATAGATACTATGTACGTACAAATTCCAAGCCCACGTTATACCGCCCAAACAATAGTGAAGCAAGCACTAACACCCTCCGTCAATTCCTCCGTCACCATCCCTGATCCCTCCCTGGCACCTGCATCTGTCATTCTCCGCTCGGCCCTTCAACCTTCGTTTTCTACCATCCATCTCACGTCGGCACGCCGCATCAATCGTCTTGCGTTCAGATACGTTTAGAGCCACGTCCACGTCTTCGTACACGTACCACCTACGTTCAGAGAAAAGTCCATGCCTAATTAGCCAGACCTTCTTCAAATTCCCACGCCGTTCAGAAGCCGTATTGCACAGCGAGCCATCCCAGCGCACCTATTCTTCGCCGTGGGATCAGCGCCCCCTTCCTCGTGCACGACACACAGACGCACCAATCAACCTTTCCGTGCAGTTCGTCCCGCAACAATCTACGACTTCTCTTCCATTGCAACCTTTCGAGGCCCGACTTCAACCTGACCTGATGGCGCAGGCCTTTTTTTCTGAGCCTGAGCCTGTCTCTTTCCTGTATTGAAGCTGCATTGAGGAGAGTTAAGACCAGGAGCTGCACCCACGCTATTGGGCAGTTTTCTCGGCCTATCACGAGACCTTTGAACGCGTGTTCCGAGTTCGCGTCGGAAATTGAAAAAGAGCTCATCGATAGCAGCCTTGTTCGTGGCATCAGGCTACCATGGCGACACGACCTGCCGGCGAGCGACTGCCGCGTCCCCAGGTGGGAGACATCTTGATAGTAATCCGTAGGTGGCTACTCTACGCTTAGTCCTCGCTCCATATTTTCAAGGAGATTCTTGTCAATCTCGCCGTTGCCATCCGAGCTTTCGCCCATCTCGACTCTTCGTGTGCTGTTGAGGCAAGATTGGTTGGCTGACCTTGGACTCGTTACAGATGACTTTCAAGCGCGAGGCTCCGACGAATTGACCCTTTGCAAGGGAGATCGAGTCGAACTCGTCGAACGGGACGATGAATTTGGTGACGGCTGGTTCTTGGGCCGCCACCTTTTAAAAAACAACACCGGCTTATTTCCACATGGTACGCTCAAGTCTGCGGTGCGACTGTGGCAATATCGTAGCTAACCTGCAGCTCTAAAAGTCTACACACGCCCAACACCAAGGAACGTCCCCGTCTATTCCCCGCCCCAAACGTTCAGCTCGATCCCAGTAGCCAGCGGCAGCGAACATGGCTTGAACTTCGCCATTCCGCCTCAGATTGCATCGTCATTTCCTGAGTCGTCCTACACATTACCGACCCCCGAGTTGGAGGGCAGCTCAATACCGATGCCTATACAGCTCGCGAAATTAGAAACAACCGCTATTTCGAGCGCCACAGCAAGTAGTTCGCCTGATACAGAGCCCACGCGCCCACCGAGTGACGCTCACGATAGCAAGGTTCTCAATTACACGCTCAACGTGATCAACGAGCACATTACACACTTACGAGGCTCTTCGAGCAACGGTGGCCTGCGAATTCCACACGATGCCAATGATTCCGGTAGCGAATACAGTGTGCCGCTTGATCGGAGAATGTCCTATATACAAGGCGAAGAGACAGATGAAGAGGAGGACGAAGACGAACACGAGCGGCCCGAAGTCGAATCATGGACTGCTGATCAGGTTGCCGAATATCTCTTTACTGCTGGAGTGGAGAAGCAACATTGCGAAGTATTTCGAGATCAGGAGATCAGCGGCGAAGTGCTTTTGGGGATGGATCAGAGTTCATTGTTCATCAAGGCCTTTGATCTCGGCTCTGTTGGCAGGCGATTAAAAACGTGGCACAAGATCAAGGCTCTGCAAGACCAAGTGAGTCATGCAGCGCCGTACACGAGGCGCACGACACAGACCCGGGGCAGTGACGCTGGATCAGAAGATGCCAAAGATGGGAGAAGTCGAAGCAACACCACAACAATGATGTCATCCATCTCCAATCGCATGTCATCGCACCGTGGTTCCTCTGGTCAAGCATCTAAAGTTAGTCCTACTGCGTTGAGGTCGCCGCTGTCCTCTGCCGGCAGCCATGAAAGCCCTACTCGAGCGGACCACACCAAACGTCCTTCTGCCGCATCCATTCGAGATCTTCATCACGCACGCCGACATTCTTCCACCGACTTTCGAGGGATTGTGCCGATGGGCGCCAAACATGGGGCAACACCCTCGGCTCTTTCACGAAATGGAATCGTGGTGAACACCAGTTCATTCCACAAGAAGCAGGCTTCATTTGACCGCAATTGGACTCTCGGCAACGCTTTCAATCAGTCACCTTCTACGCGTCCACTCTCTCCGGCTGGCTTGCAAGACGGCTTCGTCATGACCGGTCCTGATCATCCAGATCTGCAAGACTCGGCAGTCGATTTGGACCGGGGCTACTTTTCGGGAACCGAAACAGACGGAAGACGACGCAATGTCTTGCGCAAACGGGACAGCGCCGCTGGACATTCAAGGCAGTCGAGTTATGCCGACGAACAGCGTGTTCGAAGTTCCACAGCGCTTTCACGACACTCGCGGTTCGGCAGCGTCGACTCATTCCGCGACCCGCCCTTTTCGCCCGCGGTCCAGAAGTTCTTTGGCATTCAGTCGTATCAGGTGACGCAGCATAGGAAAACGGCGTCGACAAACACGACTGATTCAGCTCGTCCTGCTCGCCCTGCCAAGGACAGTAGCAGTCCAGTGCCAATAGTGACGAGAATCGATACTGGTCTGAATCCTTTCAGGTCCCCGTCCTCTCCTGTCAATGTCAACGGCAACAGAAGCGCCAGTGCCAACCCTAATCTCAATCCCAACACGGCAAAGCAAGGGTTTACCCCCGAGTGGCTCACCAATGTAGTCAACAAGCCAACAAACAAGGGCCGCCCTGGCATGCGAGCCATCTCTGACAGACTTGCGACGAAGTCATCCAAGGACTTGACAAGTCCGGATGGCGCAATGGACTCGCCTGGACGAACAATATCGTGCACAGCGTCGGCTGAGCTAAGTCTCGAGATTGACTCGCCAGCTACGGGCAAGAGCTTCAACGCAACGCCTTCCTCGAGCAAGAGCAGCAAGCGAAAGGGTAAGAAGGACACCAGTGCCTATACACGAGGCCTTCAGAGAATCCCCCCCGCGGAAGCCAAAAAGGGCGCCGACTATTACGGGTGGATGAAGAAGAAGAGTTCCAACCTCATGACGACGTGGAAACCGCGGTTCTTCGTCCTCAAGGGCCGTCGCCTAGCCTATTACTACTCGGAAGAGGATGATCAAGAAAAGGGCCTGATTGACATTTCTTTTCACCGTGTTCTACCTGCCGGTAACGAGAGGCTCACGGGCCTCCATGCCACGCTCACTGGGGCAGCGGGCGCGTCCATGGGCCACGAAGCCAACACAGCCGAAAGGGGCAATGAATCCGTCTTCATCTTCAAACTTACCCCGCCGCGAGCTGGGCTTTCGAGAGCCGTCAACTTTACCAAACCGATGGTCCATTATTTCGCACTGCCTAGTGTCGAGACGGGTCGTTTGTGGATGGCCGCGCTCATGAAGGCTACTATTGATCGAGATGACACGCAGCCTGTGACGACGACGTATCAGCAAAAGACGATTTCGCTTAGCAAGGCCAAGCAGATTCGCTCACGCCCGCCGGCTCTTATGAATCTCGAGGAAGCTGCGGAAGATGACCACCAGAGCATGAGGCCAGTCAATGGCCTAGGCATTCACTGAGCCAGATATGGTGTGGTGTAGCTGTGGCAGATATGGCACGAATAGGTCATCTCATTATCATCAATACCGTACTCTGCGTCTGACCAATAACTCGGACTCTGCGTCTCGCTGCACAATAGTGTAGAAGAGAACACAAATCACATAATACCAACACACAACTAAATGACGCACAAACGGCCCTTTGAAAAGAACGCTAGGAAGAGACGGGCTTCATGAGAAGGCAGTCCTGCGCACAAAGAAAGCCATGACGAGACGAAATCTTTGGGCTTTCAGTTCCTTATACCACCTCCCTAACTTACTCTTACTTTCCTATTGATCCTGTTTACTTCTTGTCTTCTTTTAGATAAGACCTGTCTCTTTACACATGCAAGCCACTAGCTTGTGTCAAGCTAGCTGTATACCCCTGGTACCAAGGTGTGAAATAATTCATTTACTTGGAACTCATTGAGATGATTTGATACGCTTCCTGTTCCTGCTCTCCTAGTCTTTTCCTCACGACTGATTCCTCTCATAATTTTCTACGTTCGTGTCTTGTCTTCTGACGCCTTTCCCCGTGATTCGTCTCTCTCCTTGCCCTTCTCCTTCTCTTTCTCCTTTCCAGTTGACCTTCCCCAGAACACGCAGCCAAACAGGCAAAAAGGAAGAAGAAAACGGAAGGCTCTTGAGAAACATGAATTATATTTATATCTAACTACCGGTTTCACAATAAGAGCGTCAGGTATTGGGCTACAGGCATGGGGGGGAAAGGGAATAAGTAATGGACACGCCACGTCATGGTTCTATCTAACGTGGAAGTGATTGGAATTGATTGACTCCGCTGTACAGAATGGCTGTAACTTGTTGAAGAGGAGGCTTCATGGCTCGGCTCGGTGAATAGACCTGATTGTCCATCTTGTGCCCTTCTCGGACGTATGGAAGTGACAGTGAATGCCATGTTTTATAAAGGGAAAGAGGGGGACACATCAGCTATGTATATCGCCAGCGAGCGAGAGATGAGGTCCGTTCTGGGCATTCGTTGCGTATTACACCGCATTGATGACAGGACAGCATAGGGAATGCCACGGACGGGTGTTCATGCGGCACGGCACGGTGGCTTACTATTTTAGATCAGCGGGAATGCATCATGATTGCATACCACGTGATTGATTGATGCTTTTCTAGTAGATGAGAGCGTCACAACAATTTTTTTCCAACTATGCAGTCTCTTAGATGATTGGAAGTGAGGCTCGAATTTGTCAAGCGTTGGAGGGGGGGGCTCGATGAGTGCTTTGACTCCGACTGAGGCTCGATGGTGCGGCCGTTTTTTAACGTCTTCCCGCACCGAGCATTGCATGGGCCAGCCAGCGGTAAGAAGTGAAGTATACATGACATGACACAAATTTGTATGTGGACTCGTGGAGGCAACCTGCGTCCTTACGATCCGGTTCGGTTTATCTATGCCGTGTACCCATGTAGTTATTCCAATTTCCCAGTAGGAAATGGCGCTAGTGGCGAGGCTCACCTCTTATTGGGCCAATTCACGAGGTGAATCGATTTTGAACTCTGTAACTCTGTACATACCTACGTACCTAGAACAAACCGTTTTCTGTCGGCTTTGATGATGATGATGATGATGATATTGAGGAATAAGCCATTGCTCGTGCTGGCAGCCGCATCACGTGACGGCCGCACCATCCGATTATGTAAATAGTA
>SRPQ01000422.1:0-20496 GCA_018360075.1 Claviceps cyperi
GTTTTTGGATGAAGCTAAATTGACGAGTCGCGACGAAAAGTGGAGGTGTTTTCGCGTTATTCATTTGGGGCCACTGTAGGTATCTAGCGCGACCTACCGTAGACCTAGCCGTCCGATCCAGTGTGCCATTTTGCTATCCTACCTACTATGTACATACATACATACATACATACATACATACATACATACATACATACATACATACATACGTACATGTACTCAATGCCTTTACCACTGCCTCGTTGGGCTTCTGCGTGCTTCCGCGCCTCTCCTCGCCGCTGGCTTTCCTGCTTTCTTTGAGGGTCGCCTTGCTGGGGATTTGAAACGCAGAGAGCCCCGAGTTCGGAGTGCCTTCTTGGGGCCTGCATTGGAGACGACGCGGGTTTGATTGCGACACGGACTTGGAATCTCGCCAAACCGTCTTCTTTGTCTCGTTTAGGGTCGCGTAACACTCAAATAATCAGACCAGTAACGGCGACAACAGCCGCGTCTTCCCCTCACTGTCTAGGTACTAGGTACCTCTAGGTAGGTTGGCACACCACTCGTCGTGGCCCAAGTCCCTTTGACTTGTCAAGAGAGTCATGGACTCAACATCAACTCCACAGCAGACGATGGAGTGTCGTTCGACGAGCCGTGTCAATCCCTCACGGCGAAAAGCCGAGTCGGGCGTGTTGGGCGACTCGAATGGCGATGCCAGCGCCGCTGCAGGCAAAGCAGTTGCTGTTCATGTGCCATCTGAGCCGGAAGACGGAGAGGCCGATGCGCCCGAATCATGGGAAACGGAGTCACTCTACGAGGAGGTGCTGGAGGAGCTGCCCAAGGATACCATCAATGTGGATGAGAGTAAGTTTCCATTGCGATGGGGATGAACCGAGAGACTAAAGCCATCCACCAGCTGCCACCGTATCATCATCCTCACCAGCATCAGCATCAACATCAGCATCAACATCAGCATCAGCATCAGCATCAGCATCAGCGTCAGCGTCAGCGTCAGCGTCAGCGTCAGCGTCAGCGTCATCGGCATCGTCCCTGTCCTCACCCTCATCATCGTCATCACCAGATACGTGTACCCCCTTGGAGGCTACTCGCCTTCGCCGGGAACTGCGCGACCAAGGCCCCGCCGTCTTCTGCCAGCGCACCGTGGATTGCGGGCGATACACGGCCAAGAAGCTCCTCACAGCCTTCGACATCAAGCCGCCAGCCTTTCTCGAGAGCGAGCCCGACGAGGCTTACTTTGACCTGCTCTCGCTGGCCATCTCGCGCGAATGTTCCAAGCGCGAAAAGCTGAGCGCCTACAACACGGTCAACGACGCCGTACGTCTCTTAACTCAGTGCAGCAACATCATCGTCATCACCGGCGCCGGCATCTCCACGTCGCTGGGCATCCCCGACTTCCGCTCCAAGGGCACCGGTCTGTATTCCAAGCTGGAGCACCTAGGCCTCGGCGACCCCCAAGAGGTTTTTGACATCAACGTCTTCCGGCAAGACCCTTCCATCTTCTACTCGGTCGCCAAGGACATGATCCCCGCCACTGACCGCTACACGCCCACCCACAAGTTCATCGCCATGCTGCACCAGCGCGGCAAACTACTCACAAATTATTCCCAGAACATTGACAATCTTGAAGTCAAGGCTGGCCTTCCTAAGAGCAAGCTCATCCAGTGCCACGGCTCCTTTGGCACCGCCACCTGCGTCCAGTGCCGCTATCAAACAAACGGCGAGGCCATCTTCCCCGAAATCAAGGCCGGTCACATCCCGCGCTGTCCGCGCTGCATCCAGTCCCTAGACAGCCCCCACGGCTCCAACAAGAAGAGGAAGCGCTCTTTCGGCGCCGGTCCCAGCAACAGCAAGCGATCTCGCCGTCGCGGGCGTCACCCCTCATCACAAGCACAGCGATGGTGCGACGACACCTCCAACTCGGATGATGACCTCCCCGAGCCCCCCACCGCAGGCGTCATGAAACCGGACATCACCTTCTTCGGAGAGGCCCTGCCAGACGACTTCTCCGAGCGCCTCACCAAACACGACCGCGACAAGGTCGACCTTGTCATCGTGATTGGGACATCCCTCAAAGTATCGCCCGTATCGGATATTGTCAGCTTCGTGCCGCAGCATGTGCCGCAGATTTATGTCTCGCGTGAGCCAGTCACCCATGTGGAGTTTGATATCGATCTTCTCGGAGACTGTGATGTTGTTGTTGCCGAGCTGTGCCGTCGGCTTGGGTGGCCAATGGTGCATGATATGCTTCCTGCGGCTGGGGAGCAGAGAGTGCGGGTGAGCACTGGGGAGGGATGTACGAGTAGGCATGTGTTTGAGGCTGTCGAGACGGCGGTGGGCACCACGGCTACACCTTCATCCGCGTCTGCTTCCGGCGAAGATGGGAGTTTCTGCGAAAACGATACTGCCAAGATGACAAGCATGGGAATTCAGATTTCGCCCCCTTACATGAAATGAATACTTACGATGCTCGTTCTACCTCACGCCCTGAGTGTACAACCGGCTGCCTTTAGCTTGGGCCGCGTACACATGCCCTAGAATTTCCCCATCATCCGACAGTAATTCTTATCTCTAGCTCATGCGGATACATAGACATGCTGGCTTGTCATGTTTCGCCTGAGGGGCTGTACTGTACATTCACATAGGAATTTCTATTTCTATGTTCGTCGTTTCCTTGATGGGTCTTGTGCTTGATTTTTTTTCTTTTTCCAATGCCGTATCTTCTTTTTTGACATCTAGCGCTAGCGCTTGCCCAACAGGCCTTCCAACGGCCCATGATCATACATACATCTTCTTCGGCTTGTACATTTCTTTATACATCTACTTACCACCAGACCTTCTTGTATCTATGCATAATCAGCCTTTTGGTTGTATCGTTTGAATGATGTTTCGCGTCTTTGGAAGAACTTTGTATGCCTATTGGACTGGGTTCACGGACAAGGATTTGGTGCGCCACCCGCCCGTATACAAGCAACACCATGCCCTGTTGGCACCATGCTCGTATGGTATAGATAGAAACTTCAAATTACAACTGCGTAATTTTTCACGGCATCGGGCATCTTCAGGGCACTCCAAACAATCACGAGTCACGGGTATAATCTAGTAAGGCCATGTCATCTTCAAGTCTTTATTCTTCTCCATCCCAATGTGACTGTGGCGAAAATGAGGTGAAGGAAAGCAAAAATAAAAACATGGCTCTTCAATTATCTGTAGTCGTAATCTACCCATGATATCGAACACACTCCCATGCCAATCATAGAGGCAAATAATCCCGTTATATCAAACTCTCGTACCGATCCAGCCCCGACTTCTGCTGGCCCGTCCCAGGAGGTTTCATAGCAGTCGTGGTAGCAGACCAACTCGTTTGTGATGACATGGACGGCGGCGGCTTCATACCAAAACTCGCTTGAGAGGCGGTGGATGAAAAGGAGCCACCAGACGGAGGAGGGGGGATCGAAAAAGATGAGTTTCTTGATGAAAGAGTACCACTGGCGCCTCCCCCTGGCCGGCTCTGGCCAAGGGACATGCTGGAAATGGAGCTTCTGTTTGGGCTACCAAAGCTGGCACCCGAAGCAGTGGGCGTATTTGCCGACGACGACGGCGAAGTCCATGGATTAGGTGTTTTCGCGGCGGTGGTCGACCAGTTAATTGATGAAGGGGGTTGTTGGGGGGCGGGAGGCGGCTGAAACGCGGATGCCCGTGTCGTGGGCTGTAGCGGCTGGCTGTATTGTGTGGAGGATGGAGCAAGGGCTTCGAACCGAGCGAGATCCGGCGTCACGGTCCGGTAACTAGCATGGTTGCCCAAAGACGATTGTTGTGAGAATGACGATGATGTTGTCGCTGCTGCGGCTGCTGTTTTCGTCGCAGAACCCGTCGAAGTTTGTGTAGACCACGAGAAAGATGGTGCCTTGGGTGTGCTGACAGGGGATCTAGCACTGGCCATGAAGGAAGATGTCGTTGTGCTTGCTCTTGTTGGTTCGTCCCAGCTGGAAAAGCCGTTGCTGTCACTGTTTGACGATGCGGAGACTCCAGCCCCTTTACCCTTGACCAATGCCTCAAAGTCATCCACGTTGCCGCCGGCGCCATTGCTGTTGCTATCAAATCCCGTCCCAGTAACGCCTCCGAAACCGAGGAAATCCTCATTGGGGCCCGCTACCCCGGCCTTGGCTGTACCCGACAGCTCCTGAAGTTTCTTGACCTGCTCGTCCTCTACTCTCCGCGAGAGGCTCTTGATGAGTTCCATGAACATCTGAAACTGCTTCAGATCAAGCAACGGACCCAGACTCATGTTCCATAGAATAGGCAGGATATCCATGGCGACGAAATCGGCATCGGCGACCTCCCCAACGATGCGCAAAACATTGAGAGCCGCCAACATGACGGCGGGCTCCTTGGTCTTGATGGCTCTGACCAGAGGCACAATCTTTTCCTGCATGGTGTACTTGTCCAACGCGCTGGACGAGGACGTCTTTTTCTTGTTCTCCATGAGGCCGTTGAGACCATCGTCGGGGGCTGCATTGGCAGAGCCGCCACACAGAATAACAAAGGCGTGGAGACCGCGGACTTTGATGGCCAGACTGTTTGTCCTGCTGAAGACGGCGGCTACGAGGGGGAATAGCTCGTTCTTGATGGTGCTAAAGTCCAGGACGGGAAGGATGGACGGCAGGGTTCGCAGCGCAGAGTCCACGATGGAATGGGTGGGACAGTCAATGGCGGCTAGGATGACGGGCAGTATATCTAATTGATTGAGTTAGATGGGGGAAGAATAAAAGTCGCCGCAACTCCAAAAACAAGGAGGGCAAAAGGAATATATGATGCAAGAAGGAAAAGAAAAATAGAGAGAGACACAGGGACAAGAAGAGAGGGCCGCGGAGAATACTGACCGTCCTTGAATTCCTTTCCGGACGAGTTGTCTGCGGCTAGCGATAGATTCTCCAAAAACACCATCAACCCAGCATCTCGGGCCGCATCCTTCTCCTGTCTCTGTTTCGCGTTGACCACAAATATTTCTTTCAGCATCGGACGGACCTTGTCCCCAAAAATGCGACGAGCAGACGGTAGCAGCTCAAGAATCTTAAAAACATTCTGCAGAATCAACGACAACAGCTCCTTGTCTTTGAGCTCGTCCAACAAAGCCGGAAGAATCTTTTTCTCCATGACAGACTTGGGGAAGGAGGGGAGAACTTTGTTCAGCCCTCGCATAAACTGTGACTTCTCGCTCGAGGTCTTGGCTGGGAAAGAGTCCAGAAAGCGTATCGTCGACACTAAGACATTGTCGAAATACTCGCTTTGTTGAAACTCACGAGCGCTCATTCGCTGAGCGGGTCTCCTGGTGATGAGTCTCGGCAAGACATGGTGGACCAATTCCTTGGGAAGAGGGCAAGAGGACAAAAATCCATTGGATGAAGATGGCACGGTGGACGAGGACGAGAATAGCCTTTTGTATGAGGACAGGCTGCCGTGGCATTCGAGCGGAGACTTGTGCGGCGAGTTGTACAGTGCTATGGACAACAAGCCGAGAGAGAACATGTCCGATGCCGACGTCAGGTTGCTGTCCATGACGAAGTCTGGCGATGTAAAATTGAGGTTAAGTTGCACAAACTTGGGCAGTCGCGGGTCAATGTTGAGGACTTCTCCCAGGCTTATGCCCTGGATCGACGTGGGCTTCGTCGAGCCGTCAGCTGGTGTACAGAACGACAAGCCGCTTAGCTTCCAATCGGACTGTTCGTATGGTTAGCAAGCTTGTTGGGTGCATGCCGTTGCTGGCGGTGTTGGAGCCGACCTGGACAAACAACTTGCCTTGGAATTGATGAGCACAGCGTCCGGGGTCAGATTGCCATGAACAAGACCAGCATTGTCGTGCAAGAACTCCAGCGCCTGGCTCACCTGGAGCAGGCCTTTCTGGATCTCCAACTCGTCGATCTCGAGCTCCCGCCTCCGTCGAACGCCATCCGCATCCTCTGTGACAAATCGGCTCGCTCGGCCACCAGATCGTTCTTGATCGTCCTTCTCTTGCAACAGACTTGACAGCGACGCGGAGACGGGCTCCGTCGCGAATTGTAGCCCTCCGCCTCGCGTTTCCTCCACGGGCTCGACCAGTTCCAAGATGGATGGATGGCGGAGCTTCGCCAGACTCGAGGCTTCCTTCTTTAATCGTTCGACCACTTCATCCACGCTGCGCCTGAAACCAGGGGCACCGGAACGACCAAGCGAGTTCCCATGGGATTCGAGCGCTTTTCGATCAAAGACAAAGACGCTGCAGGCTTTACCCGTAGATCTCTTCTTGGCATCGTAGATCTTCCATGGCCCAGCTGTCGATGTCGGGGTCGAGGCAATAGAGTAGTTCGCTGTGATGTTTGTTGCAGAGATAGACTTGAGCGCCGAGGAGAACATTGTGCAAGAGTACTATGGTAGTCGGTGCGATTCAGCACTTCGTGATGGCATGTCGTCGAGCCGGCAAGGGCAGGGGGGGTTGGTGATGCCGATGTGAGGCCAAAGAGCTCGTAAAGCTACTTTTTTTGGGAGCAGCGCCAGTAATAGGGCCGACAGCAGGGCGACAAAGGAATGTTAGCCTGTCCTCGACAAAGCGCGTCGTTTGCGACAGATGAAGCGTTGACGAGATGTCAGTCAAAGACGCCGGGTGCATAGATTGTACAGAGAAGGTCCCTTTGCCGGAATTTCAGGTGACTTCCGCGGCGGGAGCTGAGTCCTGACGCCCCAATGACGCTGGAGGTGAAGCCTCGTTGGCCAGATTGCCGCAGCTGCAGTTATCTTGTGGAATCCCAGAGTCTACTCACCTACCCGGCAGCTCGCGCCGACTCGGCACGCTTATTGTCGGTTCTGACAGGGTCCAAGACTCTCAAGAAGCAATTGGCCAGTCGCAATCTGGCCGATCAAAAATCAAAACGTCCCTCCGATACCGGTCACCCTAATGCTGCTCTGAGATTACAAGTGGCTCGACTTCCTCCCATTGCAACACAACTCATCGCAGCTCGAGATTCATGCTACGTGGTCTGCATCATCTCAACAAGCCATCAGACTCTTGAACCCGTAGCACACCCCGTCAGTTGTTGCCCGAACGTACAACCGGTCACGCGACTTCACAAAGATCCCAGGATGCGCTCCGCACGTCTTGCGAGGACTGCCGTCCGGGCCACCGTCAGCTCCTCGCAGAATGTTCAAGCTGCTCACCCGTTTCGCTGCTTCAGCGTCAAGGCTGAGGCGGCTTCAGATGCCAAGCAAAAGGCCCTAGATCCCAGCAAGCTCACTATCACCCAGACGAGTAGCCCTAAGACGCTGAGCGAACCCGAGACCCTGATCTTCGGCCGAGAGTTTACAGGTATGCCTCTATATCAGTTACAGCCTTCAATAAGACTAATGAGAACACGTTCACCCCCCCAAAATAATACTGACAACACTCTCCTCAAGACCACATGCTTGCCGTTGAATGGACCCAAGAGGATGGTTGGCTTGACCCAAAAATTACCCCCTACCAAAATCTCTCTCTGGATCCTGCCACCTGCGTCTTTCATTATGCCTTTGAATGTTTCGAAGGCATGAAGGCGTACAAAGACAAAGACGGCAAAGTTCGACTGTTCCGCCCCGACAAAAACATGGCTCGCCTGAACAAGTCGGCAGCTCGTATCGCCCTGCCCACCTTTGAACCTACGAGCTTCATTGAGCTCATCAGTAAGCTCACCCAACTTGACTCACGGTTCATCCCCCACCAGCGGGGGTACTCTCTCTACCTCCGACCCACCATGATTGGCACGCAAAAGACCCTCGGTGTTGGCCCTCCTGGTTCCGCTCTGCTCTATGTCATTGCTTCTCCCGTCGGCCCTTATTACCCCACCGGATTCAAGGCCATTTCACTGGAAGCCACTGACTACGCTGTCAGAGCCTGGCCCGGTGGTGTAGGCGACAAGAAGCTGGGCGCCAACTACGCCCCGTGCATCTTGCCCCAGCTTCAAGCCGCCAGCCGTGGCTATCAGCAGAATCTCTGGCTCTTTGGTGAGGAGGAGTATGTCACTGAGGTCGGCACAATGAACATGTTCGTGGTCATCAAGGATAAGAGCACCGGCCAGAAAGAGCTCATTACCGCCCCTTTAGATGGCACTATCTTGGAGGGAGTTACGCGAGACTCCGTCCTGACATTGGCGCGCGAGCGTTTGGTCCCAGAGGGATGGAAGGTGACCGAGCGCAAGTATACCATGCGGGAGCTGTACGAAGCTTCTCAGGAGGGTCGTTTGGTGGAAGCATTCGGCTCTGGTACTGCTGCCATTGTGAGTCCCATTAGAGCGATTGCCTGGAAGGGCAAACACGTGGATTGCGGGCTGAAGGAGACTGAGGAATCTGGCGAGACGGCCTTGCGCATCAAGAACTGGATAGAAGCTATTCAGTATGGTGAGGAGGAGCACGAGTGGAGTGTGCCATTAGCTTGAGTAACACAGACGAAGTCTGGCACGCGTACATATGTTTCGTGCGAAGGATGGATAGAAGCCGTATTTAGCATGCATCGATCCAGAAGGTCATTTTCGTAGCACCTGCATCATGCCATTGGATGACGTTTCAGGCGCATTGCCATTACGGTATGCCGGAGTTCGGCATTGAACGATCGCCAAATCCCCATAACAAGACGCGGCAGCAACGCCAACAAGTCCAAAGCAAAAGATGTATTTCGTCGAACCATTCGAGTGTCTATAGACATCTTTGCCCAAAGGAGAAAAATGAAAAGGGCCCATAACAGGAGGGCCCTGAAACATATACATGCTGGCAATTCGACGCCTAGTGTGAAAGCTTCAGCCTCAACCTCGACCGCAGCCTTCCACCCCTCCCATTTTCATCATGTATCTCAATCACCAAGTTTGAGCACTCTCTAATCCTTCTTCTCCCCATCAACCGGGAATGGATCGGGCAGAATGCCCTCGGCTTCTAACCGCCGACGCGCCTCCTCGAGAGCCCATGTAGATATGCTGTATTCGGATATATTAGCAAATTCCTCATTTGGCTCTTTCTCTCTCGACCTCTGCGAGCACTTGGCACAGTCCAAGTCCCCGGCCTCCACAAATGAAGCCGCCCGCGACACAAATGAAGCCGCCCGCGAATACCATCGTCCTATAGGACAGGAGGCAATTACCTAGTGTCGGGCATGTACGCATAGGCAATACCGGCAATAACCATGCTTCCGATGAAAGCTCGCATGGGCCATTCCCAGCCCTCTTGCTCGTACTTCTCGCCTGGCTTAATGCCAAAGAGCCAACCGGTGGGCGGGTCGAACCGTGATTCGTCTCCGTGACCGCCGCCTTGTCGTCGGTTGGACACGGAGAGGTGTCTCATGGCGAGTGGTTGGCGAGCGCATCGCATCGCTCGCAGTGGCGCGAGAGCATTTCGAATGACAGCCATGACTTCGCGGGATGGCTCGTAATCGGGGTTTTGTGGGATGTGGGCTTGTCGTGCCTCAATGGCTGAGGTCTGACGTGCTGAGGTTGGTAAATGAGAAGCAATTGTTCGCTGAGCGCTCGAAGACGGAACCCCCCACCCTCGAGGCAAATTTCGTCACGTGACAAAATCTGTTAGCTTCACCCCCTCCGACGTAATTCGCAATTAGGTTCATGCAACTTGCAAGTCGCGTTACATGTATGTAGGTACATAGGTACATGTTTAATTCGCTGTACGACAACGCCATCATGAAACCCTTCCCGATTCAGCCTCCGCGTCCCGAGTAACACAGACATGTTTCGAGGTGAACATCGAAAAACTGCTCCAAGAAATCAAAGTGTGTCTACTACCCTGCATGGAAGCACGTGCCTCTTGAGGACGTGACTGCTACCCTGACGCAAAAGGGGGGCGGAATCTGAATATGGAAAGATGTACGATAGGTCTTTCCGAGGGCAGTGTTAGAAGAAGGCATCAGCATGATATAAACCAAGAGGAAGATGAAGCCTGCACGTCCTCCAAGCCAACATATCTCGACGAGCCGCAACGGCCACATTATGGAAGCCGACGCAGCTCCACCATGAGCATCGCTCAGATCAACCAGGTCCTTTCAGACAATGACTTGGAGGTTGATATACACGGCGCGTCCGAATTTCGAGACGGACACTTTGATGCCAACTTCTTGCGACCTTTCAACATATATTCAGATGATCTTCTGGTCAAAGCCCAAAACACCCTTCCACGAGACTTCAAGAGGCATTCGTCCTTGAAACGTTTCCTCCCAAGGCAAATGCGTCGATTGGGCTCCGTGTGCCACCAAATAGCGACTACTGAAGCAGGAATCCGATTCTCGAAAACTTATCTGGCCTACTTGATCGCGTATATGATGTGTCTGGCTCCGAGCATAAGAGACTGGCTCGGCCGCCACCACTATATGATTGTCGTCTCCGTGATACTCAACCATCCAGCTCGAACAATAGGAGCCCAGATTGAAGGCACTGTCCTGACGATAATAGGCACTGCTGTTGGATTGGGCTGGGCTGTCCTGGGTTTGCTGCTATCCACGTCTACTCTAGCGGCCAGTGCTGGGTATGGTGGCATTGTCGCCTTGTTCTTTGCCTTGTTCATGCTGATTATGACATGGATCCGTGCCTTCTTCTTACGAGTCTACCAAGGTGTGCTGTGTGCCGGGATTGCCGTAATCTTCACGACACTCGTAGAAACAGACAGCCGGACCGTCTCGTGGAGCAAACTGCGTGACTATGCCATACCCTGGCTTCTTGGTCAAGCCATCGCCTTGGCCATCAATGTTGTTATAGTTCCAGACGCGGGCACGAGAGCTCTCGCCACCGCGTTGCACGAATCGCTACTCATCATGCAGGTAAGTCTGCGCCAGAATGCCAACAATTATCGGACGCAAGTCTTACTTTGGGGTTTCTTGAATATTATTTAGAAATCCTTGGAGCCGCAAGAGCAGACCGCCATGGTCAGACGTCGCCTGGCTGCAACGTTTGTCGACCTCTCCGAGGCGTGCCGTGATATGCGCAGCAGCCTGACAATCTCTCGGTTTCAACCGGACCAGGTCGAGCAGCTTCGTAACCGCATGCAAGCCGTCATCCGGGCGCTGCTTTCTTTGCAAATGGAAGTACATGTGCCAGATTCGCCGTCGGTCTCAGACGATGAGGGCGAAGTGGATGATCACTGCGCGGGGAAATTCTCAGCCTCTGAGAGCAATACAATTCTTCATCTCGCGAACAGCTCTCAGTCTGATACAAGTCATGCTGCCCACGGCACTCAAGGCCACCAGTATCTGGACGATCTACAAACTCACACCAGCCATCTGCTCTCTTCCATGAAAGAGGCTCTCAGCAACTGTGATGCTGTGTTGATGGACATTTCCGGCTACCGACACCATCTTGGGCCAAGTTCGACGATAACCTCAGATCTAGGACCCGCCCAGAAATCACTCAGACGCACACAAGTTGCTTATGATATTCTTGAGTCTGAAATACTCAACTCCATGGATCTACCCACCTCCCCCTTACATGATGAGAACGCGGTCAAGCTTCTGATTCTCGCTAGATATGCGCGAAAAGCTTCTGCAAACGTTAAAGCCCTCCTCGAGCAAGTCGAGTCCATGCAGCGAATCGCAGACTGGCCACGCGTTCACTTTCCCTCGTACCCCATCTGGAAGGCCGTCCATCGAGCGAATGCCCAGGTCCGACATGATTGCGGCGGTCTCACCGCACGGTACTACGAGAAGACATTTGCCGACATTGCCCAATTATTCGACAAGATCAGGTCAGCAGAGAGCAAGGCCACATCAGAGACCGTGGAAGGCCCCCAACGAGGAGACTTCCGGCTTCAAAAGACTAGCTCCGCGCGCAAGGACAAGATCGATGGCCTACCCCCCATCTCAACGCAAAGAAAGCTGCGCTACAAAATCTGGAAGATCCTCTATTATCTTCAGGGGTTTGAAAGCAAGTTTGCTTTTAAAGTCTGTCTCGTCACATCCCTGCTGTCTGTGCCATCTTATCTTCATCAGAGCCGTGCGTGGTGGGATGAGTATGAGGTATGGTGGGCGGTCGTCATGAGCTGGGTCATGATGCAACCGCGTGTTGGAGGAAACATACAAGATCTGCTAACAAGATCAGGAGTGGCCGTTCTGGGAGTCCTGTGGAGCGGCGTCGGCCACGCTGCTGGTCATGGAAGCCCCTATGTCATGGGAGTATTCGCCGCGTTATACATGGGCCCCATGCTTTACCAATATTCACTCAGCTCACACCCGGTTCGTCTCTCTGCTCTTCTGCTTTTCAAGTAACAGTACAATAAAATCGACTAATGCGACTGTTCCAGCGATCCGGCCTAGCAGGCTGCCTCTGCTTTACCATCGTCTCTCTCGGCCTTGAAGCCCAGGATAGCCCTCACTCTCCGGCGCTGCTGGCGACTCTCAAGGGCCTTTCCTTCTTTGTCGGCATTGTCGTCCCGATACTAGCGAGCTGGGTACTTTGGCCGTTCGTAGCCCGACACGAGCTCCGAGTCGCACTCTCATCTACCATGATCTTTATGAGTATTCTCTACCAAAGTACGTACAAGACTGTAGCACAGCACCCTTGAATCAGGAATGAACCCAGCAATACACATTCAGATAATCTGACGGTTCGCCCTCTTCCAAAGACGTGGTGGCAAAGTACGTGTATTTCCGCGATGGCAAGGATCCTACCCCGGAAGACGTAGTCAATTCCGAAACGCTCGAAGGTCGACTTAGAGAGGGCTTCGTTAGAATCCGCCAGCTCCTGGTAAGTTTAGCTTTCTTTTACTCACTTGCCATAACAAGCCAATACAACAAAAAAAGCGTGGTCTATTCCTCTAGCTCAGTAACATCAACCACCAAACTCCGCTCTCAGATCCATCATCCGCACCAAAGCTCATATCAGTCCGACTCCCTAGGTCCTCACAAGGCACGAACTCCGCCTCCGCGCTCCCTTTGATCCCCTCCCCTACTCAGCCCTCTCCCACGCCTGCGAGAAATTCTTCGACTACCTCATCGCCGTCCGCCAATCCGCCCTCTTCTACAACCCCAACCATATACGCGACGAACCCATCGCTGCCAAACAACTACTCAGTTATCGTCGCGACGCTGCGGCCCCCGTGCTGGGCAATCTCTACATCCTCGCCGGAGCGCTCCGGTCCCAGACAAAAGTGCCTGTACGTAATCATCTAGGCTGGAAAGTCCCCAAGTCTCTTTCTATTGTCCTTCTAACCCAACCGTGACAGCGTTACATGCCCAGCGCAGCCGCGGCCCGAAAACGACTGCTCCTCAAAACCGACCAAGTGGAACAGCAAATCGCTACACGGGCTCCGCAGGCCAATGCCCGGCAACACAAGATGTGGAGCGACGTCTACAGTTTCTCGTACCATGAGAGTCTTACTGGGTGTGTGGCTCAGCTGGAGGAACTTGAGAAATACACAAAGATGATTGTCGGTCAACAGGGGTAAGTGGTCCTCATACAGTGGGACTGAGATACGGAGACGGACGAACGGTATTGACCAGTTTCTTTTGTTCTAGGTTTGATGACGAATTTTCCGAGGATGAGGAGGAGGATGATAACGACGAGGAGGTTAGACATTGATGAATGGAATACTGTATTGGAGAGGCAAGTTGGGGAGCATCCAGTGTTTATAGTAACGGGATAATAGTATTGAGATCCCATGCAGTTGATACCCAATATCTATCTATCTATAAGCGACGACTGGAACCGCTTTTCTCGTACCCATGCGCCGAGAACATACAAAACCGGAAAGCAGTTACTTGTCGTAAACACCCATGTACGCGCCATTAGTCATTTCATTGAGAATATCCCTCGTAACAAGCTTCCCCTTGAGCAACGCCCTCTCGCCAATCCTCGCCTTCCTCGGCGATGGACGACGATTCTCCTTGCCGCCCACACCGCTAACGGTAGGCCTCTTTGTAGGCACCTTTATTGGCGATTTAGGCTTGGGTGTCGTTACAGCAACAGGCATCGGCGTCGAGCCCAGCTCTTCGAAATGATGACTCTCCAAGGCATCTCTCGGTAAATGATAGATCCAATCACGCTCCTCCATCAGAGATATAAATCGGCTAAGCATGTTCTCCTTCCCGCTATGTTTCAGGGTATTCATACTGCCCACAACAAGGAGCTTTGTCTTTGCACGTGTAAACGCCACGTTGATTCTCCGCCAGTCTTTAAGCAAGTCTCCGATATTGCATGACTCGTTACTTCGCACGAGACTGAGCACAATGACTTCTTTGTCGCGTCCTTGAAAGCGGTCCGTGGTGTGCATTTCGACCCCGGCGTAGCATTTTAGCTTCTCCTTCAGGAGGAACAACTGCGCTCGATAGTGCGTCATGACGCCGACTTCTGTAGCTGGGACACCAACTGTCAAGAGACTCGCCACCAGTTGTGAGACAATGCGGACTTCTGCGGAATTGACGATGCGCTTTCCATGCGCTTCTTCCCGAGCGATGGGGTTAAGAGTGTCGGTGTCGACAAATCGGACTCGCGCTTCACTATCAAGTAAATCGTATAGCCAGCATCGGGATGCACTGGGTCCAGTGCAAAACGATCGTGGAGCTCTGGGTTGAGCCAGCAAAGATGCGTTGTAATGAACTTGACTGAGCGATTTTATGTTTGGAATATGAAGTTTCCTTTTTCGCAGCGATTCAGTTCCACATCGCAGTTTGCCTTCATAGATCAAGGTATTACTCAGTGTCATGATGTCCTCGCACATTCGATATTGATGCTCGAGGTTCACCACAGCTTCGGGGTGGGCATCAGAAAGCAACTTGAATAAGCTGACATCCAAGCCACCTACGCGAGCTTCTTCGTTCTTCACCACCGGAGGCAGCTGGTTGTGATCCCCAACAAGTACGAACGAGCGTGCCATCCTGATCGGCCCAGCGCAGATGGGAAGCGTGATTTGGGATGCTTCGTCCACAATACAATAATCGAATGACCGTTCCAGAAACACGGGATGGTTAATACCCAAGCAGGTAGTGGCGACGATGGGCGTCTCATGCCAGGCCTCCTTGATTTCTTCAAAAGTCTTCTTCGGCTGTCCTGCGAGATGAACAAATTCTTGCACCTCGGGGTGCACTTTCGCTGGTGCTCCCAAGCGAAGGATGGGGATATTGTCGGATCTCATTTTGAGCAAGATGTTGTCAACCGCGGTGTGAGTGTGCGACGTCAGAAGCACAGTCTTGCCCTGAGAAACCAGCGCTCGGATAATGTGTGCGATCGTTGTCGTCTTTCCTGTGCCAGGCATTCCGAGGACCAGAGAATAGTCTTGTGTGCTCATGACTTTCTCAATAGCCCGCCTTTGATCAATGTTGAGTGTTTCTCCGTCTGTTACGGTATATTGCGTCGGGGCTGATTTGAACCTCGGAGGCACGAGGTCAACAACTAACCGACGTATTTGAGCTGCTGCAGCCACGTCGTTTGCCATTATCTGTACCAGGTTATTTCTGACAGTTGCCATGCCGTTGCTAAATTCGTCTTGATCCAAGCGATAGCGAACGGGTAACTTTTTGATCTTCCCCTGGCTCTGCTCTGGACTTGCGCCTTCCTGTGCCACGTCCATGATGCTGGCGAAGACTTGGTTGTCGACTTCATCGAAGCCAGGCTGCCTAATACGCGTATTGTGAAGCCGTCGATCGACTGCCACGCTGATACTCTTTTTCCGAACAGCCGTGACATATCCAATAGCTAACGCAAAGTGTCCTTCTTCGTCCGAAACGACTATAGGTTCACCAGTGCTGAGCTCTGACTCCAAGAAAGAGAATAGTAGTTGATGAATGCGCTTGACGAATGTATAACGGAACCGATTGATGCGGGGGTTTTCTGTGTCCTCAGATGCAGAACCCTCTTCGATGATGACATCTGCGAAGCATCTGGATCGCTTTTCGCGTTCGACGCTGGTCATGGTCCACAACTCGCGCTTCGTCTTCTGACTCTCCTTTTCCTCCTTGGTCAAAAGATTCTCCCACCTTACGAAGAACTCTTGGTGAGCTGGAGTCAGGTGCTTCACAAGCTCATCAAACTTTTCACCCATGCCACTGCTCTCGCCGTCACCATTGTCCGCCAATCGGTGATAGGTAAAACAAGACGTTTTTGCATAGCACTTGCCACACATGTGCTTGCTCTTCAGCATGGGCGGCAGCTGAACACTCCTCTCCCGAACATAGCATGCCAGCTGGTTTCGTTGCAATATCATATGCCTGAGCTCATGTTGGATAGCGGGAATTCGCATGGTCTTTGATGTTTCCATGTAGTAAAGAATTCCATAGGCAATATCAATATCGTATCTGTCGGATAAAAGCAGTGTGTAAAGGGCTGTTTGTGCCATGTGGCTGCTATTTGCATGCCTGCCCGTCTTGACTTCGAATGGGACAGTCAACGTTCGAGACTGGTGGCCATCGCTCATGGTGACTTCGACTGTAGCGTCGATATTGCCCTTGAGACCGTACATGGGCGACCAGACATGTTCTTCCACGTCGAGGAGTTTTGTCACGGCCATGTTCGCTTTCTTGCCGTTCCTGTCCTCAACCACGGCGTCGGTCCGGGGTCGTGAAGATACGAAAGATTTAGCCCAGTAGCTCAGTTCGGTCATCTTCGATAACAAGTGCTCCTTTGCACTCGGTAAGCCGACCTTGATCGTGTAAAGGTCCTCTACGTGCTTGTCGCATATTCTATCAATAACGCTCGACAGAAACGGCAAGTCCCATTTGTTTTTTAAGAGTGCTTCCTGGAAAATCTCATGCAGCATCGTTCCGTATACAAGTGGTGGGGAAGCCTCACTGGTGGCTTTTACGCGGTCTTGTAAGACGGCTCGACGCATACAGCCAAACGAGTCTGCTACGACCGTAGATGATATTAGCTGGTCGGGATGTAGGATGAGAAGATTCTCGGCATCGTCCACAATGCATTGCCCACGGGCGGAAAACGAGCCGATGACGTGCACGTAGGAATTGCTATGCGCAGGCGTATCGAACCAAGCACCCCGAAGATGCACTGTTCTCGTTGCTTGAGAACCATCGGCTTGAATAATGAGAATCTGGGAGCCGTATCAGCAAATTTCCAACCAGAAACGATATACATAAAGGTATAAAGGAAGGTCGAACCTTTTCAGAGCGTGTTACTCCATACTTGTCGACGTACTCGCCGGCTAAAACACTTGTTATCAAATAACGTTGGATTGTTTTGGCTTTCTTATGGCTCTACCTTTGTCTTAGCAACTCGAAAACTGTGATGAGTCGATAGCGCTTTGACGTACAGATTGGGGCAGTGATTCGGCTTGTTGTACCGATTGTGTAGCGGCCAATTCTACAGCATCAAAGTCGATGTCAAGATCAAAGTCATCACCAAACTCCGTGCCAGGGCTACCTTGTAGCTTCATCGTTTGCTGCGACTCTGCAGAAGACTTCTTTTTGGGAGTGGTCAAATCTGTTTGGGGGTTCGATGATTGTGATTTTGCAGTATCCTGGAACGTGAAAAATTCGAGATCGTCATATTCAGCTTTTTTCCTTGGGGTTTCCTGCTTAGACATTACATGCGATTCCCCAGGGGCCTCATCCGGAACACTCGGAGGGGTACTCGGGCCAATGACATGAAGACTAGCTTCCAGTTCCATGAATGTGTCATCGTCAAAGTCGTCATCTCCGTAGTCAGATGACGACGAAATTGGTTGAGGTGATGTTTTGCGACAAGTCATATTCATCCCTTTTAGCGCTTGACTCCGCTTCGTCGGAGACGGTGATTGCATCAATCGCTCCTTCAGACACATGGGTTCCGACTCATGTATACTGCTCGTGATTGTGTCCAACAAAGCTGTCACGAGTGACGACTTGGATGCTGCCTCGAGGCTGCTACTTTGGCTCCCCGACTTCGACCTCTCAAGCTTCCTCCGCTTGGGCCAGTTGAGCCCGCAGCTGATCGCCCTTCGCAAGTATGCATCTTGACCGCGCCGATGGGTCGCGTCTTTCGACGGCTTCGGAGAGGATGAAACCATGAGTTGTGCGAGGGCAGGATTGGCAGGACCAGTGGGCGTCGTCGGGTTGTCGAGGCCATTCATAGAGTACCGATCCCACAGCTCCAGTGTCGGATCCGCGTGTGGAGATTTCAAGGCTTTGGTCAGCTTCTGAACATTCACCGAAGGAGCACTTGTTGTTTCGGCTGCCGGAGATGAGACAGGCGACGAGCTCCTGGCGCGTTTCTTTCCCTTGCGAGGCAGCATAGGCGAGAGAGACACAGCAAAAGGCAGATCTTGCTTGTTGTTCCACATCAAGGTGTCCCTCGGTGACGTGTCCTTCTCTTCATCTGCGAGAGCGCCATTTGGCTCGATCAGATCCCTCCAATTGAGTCGCGTAATGGGAGTGACGACGTTGGCATCATAAGCAGCCGTTGTCCCAGTGTCGTCGTACGTCTTACGGGGGGTGCTATGGGCCTCTTTTGCTTCGCAGACTTTGTCCTCGTTTTCTTTTTCGGGCTTGTACTGGAATTTATTCAGTTTGCTCTTGGTGACTTCCGACACAGGCGGCAGGTGACAACTTCTTTGCCCTTGAAGATTGGCAGGATGACTATAAGATCGCCGCCATGAACCGCGGTTCTATCGTCGAGTTAGCGAACCGAAGTTCAAGCACGGACACGAACTTGATGGGTCTAATGTAAACAAGCACGAGGCCAAGTCTTACCGATGAATGGCTTACACGCTCAGAGCAAGTTTTCTGAAGCGGCATATTTGGTAAGTCAGCTTGATCTCGTTTTTTTGTCAATCAGAGGTCATCTGAATGAAGTACGGAACTGATCTCAAAAGAATAGACAGGCAAAGTGTGCATATGGGCATAGTACGCTAACGTTGCTGACTTCTCCAAGCCTCAAGGCATTGACGGGCTCAGGAAGACGCGTTTATTAGTCGTTTACGGAGTACAGATTCGCGTCCATGGGCTGCGCTAGTAGGTACCTAGGTACATACACACAGGACGCGACCGACCCTTGCCATCCAGATTCCAATCAGGCTGGCCCCACTCCCCCGAGAGGTAAGGTTGTATGTAGCCTTGTAGGCTGTTAGCGTCATCACAAGCTGTGGAAGCTTGAAGTATCACGTGACAGTTGACGGGCTCATCAACGCCCTACCTACATATGTACCTGAGTTTACGGTGTTGTAGGCCGTTTCTCGTATAACACTCATTTCTTTCAAGCCGATCTAGGGCAAAACACCATTCCCCTCTACAGAAATGGACAAGCCAAACGGGACAGAAGCGACGCCTCAGCGCAAGTCCGGGTTCACAACATCCTACATTACCGGCCCTGGCGCAGAGCAACGACAACACATACCCGCCCGGCGGAACTACCAATATCAGCTACACGAGCAAATCCAGCGGCTCTACTCAAGTTACAATGCCCCTTTCTATGTGCGACTGCGTGGGTTTACGCGCACGCACACCCTAGACCTGGCCGAAGGAGGAGTCCGGGCAGTCACAAACGGCGCTGACAGACCTCTGAGCGACACGGAAACGGGAGCTCTGATGGAACACTTCTTGGTCGGCGTGCACACTAGCATTGGGTGGAAATACGTCAAGACCTGTATCGCAGGCGCATTGGCGTATCGTGGGCGGAAGACCATGCGGTTCCCCTTCATGAACATCATTGTCATGGGGGGTAGACTTGATCCAACGACTGGTGGCACACCAGTGCGCATGATGTGGCACGCTGCTCGCTTCGCGGCATACTACGGCCTCACCGTATTTATAGGCACACCACTCTTTCAAGCGGTCAATTTCATGCGCCAGAGAAATGCGATGACTCAGGACAAGCGCTTACGTCCGTTACTGGAGGAGGTGCGAGTGAAGGCAGTCGGGAATACTGAGAGTCGAGGTCCTTTCAGCGGGCAGCAGCAACAGCAGCAAGTCTATTCATCCCAACCTGACGAAAACTATCAGTCATTGCCTCAGACGATCCTACAAACCCAACAAGCATGGTCTTCTCCTGGCCACCAGCCCGAAGCGTCACGGGAACCAGAGGAACCCGTCCCTGCAATGGGCTGGGACGCGGCCAGCGACGTAGATGATGCTTCACCCATTGCGCCGTCCGCGCAATCGCAATCTGGCCCCATGTACGGCTCCGCATGGGAACGCCTCCGACAACAGCAATACCAGAGCCCACCGACACAAGAGCGCGCACCGGACTTCGATGACGGATGGGCTACCCACGATGAAGCTAGCCCACGGTACCGGGGCAATAGCCGCACTTCTGCCTTCTCCACCACGACCGATTCGGAAGAGGCCAAGGCAAGGAGTAAGGCTCAGAGAGAATTTGATGAAATGTTAGAAGGTGATCGACGGGGAGGAGATGCGGAACAGAGATCCTGGGGCAGATGGTGATATGCTGTACAAATTTAGATCACGGCGTTTTGTCGGGCCCCAGGGAGCTTCCTTTTTCTTGAGTTCACACGTCTATCTCGTAGCAATGATTTGTCTACCCAAGCGGGTATGAGCCTGTTTTTTTTTTTTTTTTTTTTTTTTTTCTT
>SRPQ01000423.1:0-20484 GCA_018360075.1 Claviceps cyperi
GGACTAGCCCTGCACGCCCTAGTATGCCCAAAACTGGGACGTAGTGGCGTTAAATACTCAACAACAACAACAACAACAATATGGTACGGCACATATGTCGTTGAAATACGTCGTGATAGACATCGAATTTGTTACTTATTGTTTCTTCAATTAACTACTCTATGATTCCTCATCACTATTTCGAGGTTCAGTGTGGGAGGGTATCGAGGTTGGTAAGAAACGACGTCTCTGGAAATGTGTACGTGTCAAGTTCACGCTATGTGAGGATGGATCTAAGTATTGGACGCCCAATATTTCCCTTGTATAGCCTGAAACTGAAGCCGTCACGCTGATGGTGTTATTCCTGCCCCGATAGCTCAGAGATTTTACTACTGCCGTGGCGTCAGCTCCGTAGCGGCTGTTGCAGTGTCTATTTGCATTTTCGAATTTCCGAATGTACTGTACCTCCGCCGGTCCAGTCCTTCACAGCTCCGTATGCGGTATGATAGGTATGGCACTTGGCAACACTGCAGCTCCGTCTTCTGCATTGCATATTCCGTTGGATCTTGTGACCCGCTACGTGAGTCCTTTGCTGCAGCTGCGTGGAATCCATTGTACCTCCGTCGATCAGCTTCCGCTGGTATTTCCTTTCGAACGAAATCTTCCGTACGGAGTACATACACTTTTCTCCTGTACTCTTTTGTGGGGCAAACCAACACTAAGGCCCACGGAACAGCCTCCGCCTCTGGGCCTAAGGGTGTTTTTCAATATGTAGGTAGAGTACTCCGTACATAGTACATACCTCATACCTACCTAGGTACATATGTACCTAGATTTGAGCGAGCTGGACATGATTGGGGCCCTGTCACTGCCTGGCCAATGATGCCGGGGGAAATGATGGGCAAGTTTGTTAGGGCTTATCGGGCCGGGGAAAGAGCCGGAGGGGCGGCGCGGGGCGGGAGAAGAGGACTTGTGGCTTCATTGAAGTTAGCAGGGGAAGAAGAATGCGGCCCTGTCTGGTCAATTTCAGGGGCCGTGTGGGCTCTTGTCGATTTGTCGATCCAGATATCCCGGACCGCATCGTCTGCATCTTGCTCGGTTGCTTCATTTCCGTCGTCTCGTCCGGACGAGGGGAACGTGCTCGCTCGCACGGCATGTTTTTTGCGTTTTAAGTCCAATGCAGCTTCTGCCGGGTTGACTTTTCGGCGGCTGCATGTCTCAGTATACCTACCTAATACATACATACCTGGCTGGTATGTATGTACCTACGTATCTTAGAACGTAAAAAGCCACGGGAGTTTAGCATCAAGTCCCTCCCGAGTCCCAGCCTTGCATAGGAAACTCTCGCACAACGACGCCATGACCGGCCGATTGTGAGTTGGCAATCTATACATGCTACACACAACGTGGGAATACGGAGTACGGAGTTAAGTTGCGCTGCAATGACAATCAGAGATTACGTAACATGATCTCGGTGCAGCAGAGCCGCACTCCTGACACCTCGTTTTGAAGTCGTTTCTCATTTCGGGGATTTCTCGCTGCGCGGTCGCATGAAAGGGCCTCACAGAGCTTATCAATATGCGCTAAGATAAGGATCCCTGTCAACAGTCAATCCTAGGATCCATAATATACCTACCCAATTTGGCTCACCCCTGCTTCTTGGTGAGGCCCTTTCATATGCGTGCGACCGCCCTCCGTACGTCATATGTTGCGGAAAGCAAAGGCCGATCGATGCCTCCAACGGGGGATGCTTATTCTTCTGCTTTTTTTTTTGTACTAGATGTTGCATAAAGCGTTGAAACAACCAAAATGTCGAAATCACACGTTTGCTCAGTGCATAGTTCAGGAACCGTCTCCCCAAGGGCCCCAAGAGGCCAAGACTACAGAGTAGCTCTAAAGGTGTACTCCGTAAGTACCTACTAGGTATATACCGATCTTATCAATGCATGTGTAGGTACTTCCTACTCGCACTCTGTACAAAATACAGTCCGTCAAATGCCAAGCCACCTACCTGCCAGTGCTTTGACATAGGTACCAGCCATACGGTATATGTACTTCCCCGTGTATCGGATAGCGACGAGACCTGTCACCAGGGCCAAATTAAAATCCAATATCCCCATCCACGCGGCGATGCAAATGACAACAATACAGTCGCCGACTAAGAGAGGCATGCACGAGAACAGACGATCGCTACAAGCACCAAAGTGAAAGTAGCGCGACAGCTTGATTCTGGTTTCGTGTTTCGTATTGTCTGGTTCTGCACCCCCAATACCAGGTACCTTATGTACCCGTAACTGGTGGGGGCGGGTATCGCCAAGACGAAGATACGCAGCGGAAGCAAGTGCAGCCGACTTCACTTTCTCGCTGACGCGACTTGCAACAAAGAAAAGCCGGCCAAAGACAATATTACCTATACCTATGGTCCTACTCAGTACAGCGGATCTGAGGTACATATGTTTCGAGTCTCAGCAAACTGACGGCAACATAAGTGGGGATATTGTCCCGTTGTCGGCGATGGCGTCGTATGGGGTGGGCAACGTTCCAACTTCCATGACATGGCCCGTGGTACGGGGAACGGGGTGTTTGTTTTGCCGGGGCCGCATGGCGCATGGTTAGAGCAAAGATGCATATGAGAAAAGATGGGTTTCTTGTTTCATGATGCATATCCGTAGTTCTAACTTCTTGTATCACATGTGCTCTTTTTTCTTTTTCTTTTATTTCGGGTTGCGGAGACGTGAAAGCGTGACGCGACGTTATTTTCGAAAGGGGCTCTTGTTCGTTCCTATGTTAGTACGGAATACTTATTTCCAGATTCAAGAATCAAGACATTGATTGCGTCAGAGGCAACGATACACAATTGCCAACTCGCTCTGTCCCATAGGAGGCTTCGACGGGACAGAAGAAGTCAGCATGCATTATTGGTGGTCACGCTGGGGCAAGTGCTGTAGGTAGTTCATTCTTTGCGAAACTTCCACTATCCAGCCGTGATGGCCTAGCCTACCTACGTATCGAATTAAATTGGGGATATTGGGGGTCGGGTTTGATCTACAAGACAGGCTTGCGAAAGACACGAGGTCCGATAAACTTCGGTAAGAGATGACAGCTTGTCGTTGAGGAAATGTTATCGAGGCACCACAACTAGACCTGTTTGTTTCTGCACGTACGGAGTAGTACATAGTCAATGGCCATACTGCCGAGCTGGGGCGTCAATATGGTAGTTCGGATTTTGCTCTCCCGAGCAAATGCCTCGTCATAGCCGTACGATATCAGTCGGTTGAACTTCTGCAAGTCGATGGTCAATTCTTTAGTTTCCGCTGATTTTTGTTTCATTGCGTCTCAAGTCGATTGATCTGTTTCAGCGGCATGTCATGATTGAGTACTATCTGGCAGTATTTCAAAGGAATAGAACTGTTCTTTCCACAGTCAGTGACCCAGTGGGCTGGCCGCCCGGAGATTATTCGTAAACAAGAGAACGAGACGGGGTGAACTTGTCTTTGATAGCGGCAGAATCGTACTTCTTGGCATGCCGGGAGGTTATTGTGTGAGTGAACATGAGGGAGGGTGCCAGAGTATCGGGCCAGTTGGGTTGAATTGGGGTCGGTTCACGTCTCACGATACTCCGTAGACAGTCTTACTCCGCACTCGTAGTGATGGCACTCAGCATGCTGTACCTGATTTCGAGGCCGAATAGCTCGCGCTCCACATCCAAGGTATCGCACAACAGAATGGCGCAGCCGTCTGGCCACTCTGATGTTCTGCGACACAAGGATTCGGTTGAAGACTGGCTATCGAGCTTCAATTTACGTGCGACCTTTGCCCCTGTCTGTCGAACGTCAGATTCTTCAAAAGACCATGTACTGTGTACTTCCTCTGTACGTATTGCATAGTGCAGAGTAGGTATGTACTAGGTAGGTATAGCCAGTGGCCACAAGGGTGTTGAAGAAATGAGTGTATCCAGGTCACATGCCAGGTCACGTGTACTCCGTGCTGTTGGGTGAGACCTTTCCACACCCTTCGGATCCACCGAATAATCTAGGTACATAGCTCTTTATTAGTCAACATAAACCCTCATTTTGCCCCCCAGATATTGCTGCAAGGTCCTCGTATCACGGTCATACCGTGATAGGGATCTAGATTCAATAACAGCCTACAGGTAGGCTCCGACCCAGGGCTCAGAAGGGCATACTCCGTAATTCAGCCACGGAGAACATGGAATCCCCGCCTCGCGATCCATACCTAGGTACCTTAGTTGTGGCCCGCGGGGCGCGGGTAACCTTTTGCGCTGTTGCTGGATGAGGCTAGCCGCATCATTGTCAATGGCAGTGGCACCGTCACGCCAAAGTATCATAGACGGATAGTATGTAGAGGGGCTGTACCTAACAAGAATCGGCGCTTGGACGTCTACAGGGAACTTTCGGGGGCTGCTATAAACAAATCGAGAGGCAGGAAGAACGGCCTTCCGCCAAAGGAAAGCTTCCGCAGGCCAGTTCCAATCGTCTGTATGTACGTAAATTCTAATATGTAGTAGACACAAATCTTGGCATCATACCACCAATAGGTAGGTGGTTTGGTTTGCCAGTGAACCAAAGTACAGGGCAGTGTTCGCAGAAACATAACGTGCTCTGTATCACGGAGTTGAGACCTAACCTGGCTTCGATTTGGCCATGGACTTTGACGAATCTCGACGCTGTCGCACAGAAGAGGGGTTCAGCACCATGTCCGACTTTGAGTCGAACAGTCGTGTTACACCAACGAGTCACGGACCGGTAGTGGACTCAATCGATTCAATCGAGATCAGCTCAGCGGTCTTTGACGGTGACGACTGACCATGGTGCGGCTACGTCGTTGAGCGTCACTTTTGTTCAATGTTGGGATAGGACGAGCCGCGAGAAACATACAGAGTATGTACGGAGTATGTAGTACAGAGTACCTCGACACTGCGAGGAGCAGAGCCAGAAAGAGCAAGGTACATATATAGAGTTTTCGATTGCCTGGTTTTGGTCTTTCCCTAGGGAGGTGCCTGGAAATGCAGAATTTGCTGAAAGCCGTGGTGGGGTAAACATGGCAAGTAGGTACGGTACATATGTACCTCAAAGTTCGGGATTATGTATCAATTCCAGAGTCATGTCAATTTAAATGACATGGATACGGAGTAGTAGGTAGTCAAGAAGAGAAGCACGAATATTCGTACAAATGCGAATGCGGGGTTTGACATGTACGTCCAGTACTTACCTGGTACCTGCCCACTGCCCCGAGTGGCTGACTCCAAAGATTGCGGAGTACTCCGTAAGCTCTACGAAAAGTGATCTGCGCCACGAGCATAAGCTAGCGTTAGTTGACACAAAACATTATCTTCAAGTTTGAAAATTTGACAGACAAGCTTCCTTCTTGTTATCTTACCGTTTGGCTATAGGCAGATAATCCGTGGCTTATGCTAGTGAGAAAGGCGATGATGCTAAGGAGAAAAAAAACATGGCAAGTGGAGGCAGGCTCCTGAGGTTAGTGATTGGGTACCTCTCCGTAATCACGGCCAGTCACAGACGTTCATCGTATGATTCTGGGCAGCAGCTGGTGGCACGGTCGAGAATGAACCAATCAACAAATTTTGTTGCTGCACCTCCTTGTCCAGAGCGCTAGCCTAACTTCTGCTCCGTACGGAGTAATAATGGAGGAAGCCCTGGATTGCCAGCCGAAGGAAGTCCGCAAAGCTCCCGCAGCTTCGCTGTTGGGGGTGTACATGCGGAGTACATACCGTGTATGGAGTACATATATACTCTGTAAACATGTCCATACGGAGTAGGTACATATATATTCTTCTCGAGAGCCAGACCTACCTAACTAATGCAATTGCAAACTACTCCGTAATGCAGCACAGAGGGCCACGTAGCATTGCTGCATCGGCACCGACCTCAGCATTGTGCTGGTATGTACATACATACATACATACATACATACATACATACATACATACATACATACATACATACATACATAGTCCGTAGGCTCAAGGCTGGTGCAGTCAGAGTAGACCCGCACGATGAATGAAGACGAGGCGAAGCGAATCAAATCAGACAAGGGCTTTGCGAATCTGTACCTAATGTATGTACGTATGTACATACCTACTCCGTAGGTTTGACAGAAGTGCCGGCGTTGCTGTCAATGCCACCCGCTGGCCTTCCTGAACGCTGATAGAGAGGTTGTACCCATAGGCCATACCATGATTAGGGTCACCGGATACCTGCCTAGCGCAGTGGGTATCGCCATCTTTAGCCGTCCAATTTGCAACCAGGTACATACTCCGTACAGAGTATGTACAGAGTAGTACAGAGTACATACACAGGGATAGGTAGGTATGTATGTACATGCTGGACTCTCGAATGGTACCGCTGATTGCGGTGTGTAGATATGTACCCAGAAGTCTTGGTACGTCATCAGGTATTAGCTGGAAAATCTAGAAGGCAAGCCGCGGCTCGCTAATTCAATTCTGCTGTCGACTCAGCAGTCGACAGTGCGACTTTGCGCTGAATGTTGGTGCTCCGTCACGACGCCACTGCGTGCGACGCAGCAGCAAGGTCCTCCCCGTCCCCCGTTGTCCCCGTTTGGGCCGTTCTCCCGCCCGTCATCCCCCGTCGGCTCCCCACGAGGCTGGAGAGCTGCAGGGCTAATAATGGATAGAGCAGTGCTGATGAGGGATGTATGTACATGTATACATGTATACATGTATGTACATACATATGTACCTATGTACCGAGAATAGAGAGACACCGATAGAGAGACACCGATAGAGAGACACCGAGGGCTAGCGACTCGTCCAGGCGTGCGCTAATACTCCAAATGTAGTAAGGAGTAAGGAACCATCAAAGCCGTTCAGGTCAGCAACCGCGTGGGTAGGACAGCGAAGGGAGCGCTGGTGAACATCTCCCTCCCGCCACGCCAAGTTGTCGACTTCTTTTCCTTTGCCCACCACTTGGCATTTGCCCTTTTGCTCGACCAAAGAATCCCAGATTCCCAGATTACCCAGGACTTCAAAATTCCAGAGAGCGGACCTGCGATACCTTAGCCAACCCCGTCCCCATCCTCTGCCGCGCGCTGCCCTTCCTCTTCGACTTTGCATTTGCATCTCATCCGCCGACGCCGTTCCATCTATCTGCCATCGCCATCAGCAGACGTCTCGGCATCTGCAGGCCTGCCGCCGTTCCCATTGGCCCTTGCCCGTCCGACTCTACCCTGTCAAGACCAAGAGTCGAATGACTACCGGCCTTCGTCGTTCGATTCCAAACCAGCGTCTTGCGTCTCCTGCACCACCTCGCTCGTCGCTGCCCGCTTCCAATATCGCCAGCTTGTTCTACGCGCTTCCGCTGCCCCCGCGCCCCAACGCGTTCGTACCGAGCCATCTGCCGCCGAGCAATTGATCAGGGCCGGATATTTGCGCGAGGGATTCAGAGCCCAAGCTATTCGTGCGCCGGCAGTTGGCCTTTGAGCCCGCCATTTACGCCGCCACTTCAGTTGACTCAGTTCAACAGGCCGACTACCAAAAAAGACCCCCCATACATCGGCCCGCCAGGAGGGGGACCTCGCCCGCCCATCCGTCCCGACGTCATGGCCGAGGATGCGGCCGCGGACCGCTACCAGTTCAATGGCCAGACCTTTGGTTTCATGGACGATGCGGACACTGTAACAGGTGCATCCGCAGAGTCGATGCAGCCCCAGGCTGACGCTGGGTCTCAGCAATTTTACCCCCCAACCTCAACCTGGAACTTCCAACCCAATCCAGCAGCCTACGACAGCGTCAACCTTGGTGCGTCCAGTGTACCGATCCCCCTGTCTGGCCTACCTCTCTCCGAGACCGCCTGGCAATTGCCCGTCCTTGACCAATCCCAGGACGGAAGTTTCAACTTTGACGGCTTCACGCCAGCCGACGTCAAATCGAATGTCATGTTCGGAACTCCCACGCCTGATCCCCTGAGTACAGAGCCGCACGTCCCCGCCATCATGTCGCCGGCCCTGCATCAGGAGTTGAAGAATATTGCCATGCCTCCACACCTCCAGTACCATTCGCCAAAGAGTGCCTCTAGTCCCGAGTCAGCCAAAAGCGACTTCAAGGGACCCATTCTGGCATCGCCTGATTATCTGGAATCATCACACAAGGACAACAGAAAACGGAAGGTGTCGTCGGAACCAGAAGATGATGATGATGTCGACGACGACGATAAGCCCATCAAGAAGACCGCTCATAACATGATCGAGAAGCGATATCGTACCAACATAAACGATAAGATTGCCGCCCTCCGAGACAGCGTTCCGAGCCTGCGTATCATGTCAAAGAGTGCTAGAGGGGAAGACACCACGGAAGATCGAGAAGAACTGCACGGTCTAACTCCAGCTCATAAATTGAACAAGGCAACTGTACGTCTGTTACCTCTGCAGACAATGCGCGGCCCTCCCCATTGCCCTTTTCTTTACCCTTTTGCAATGTTTTTTTCTAAACTTGACAGAAATTCACCGTCGTCCTACAAGCCACTGACTAGACATGAAACAACAGGTTCTGAGCAAAGCCACTGAGTATATTCGCCACCTCGAAAAGCGGAATAATCGGTTAATGGAAGAAAATTCGGCCATGCAAGTCCGGATCTCTGCTTTTGAGAAGTTGTTCATGTCGGGCGCTATGAATGGATCGATCAGCCCAATGCAGCATCCTCTCACTCCAATACAGTATGCGCAAGACACTAGCCAGCAGTTTGGTAATTCTCCGATGCAGACTCCCCAACTCGGTGGCAATCCAGCAGCTGCCGGCCTGATCCAGGTTCCCGACGACATGAAGCGAATCATTTCGGCTCAAATGGCCGTCGGCCAGCCTTATCCGGTCCCTCAGCAAATGTATCGCAGCGCAGCCCCGGCCGTCATTCGCCAGCAGCAGATTCAGCAACAGCAGCAACAGGCTCAGCAAAATGGCTGGGTGCAAGGTAACCCGTACCATGGGAAATTCTTGATTGGGTCTCTTGCCGCCCTCATGTTCATTGAAGCTATGCGAGAGTCCGAGACGAGTAATGACAAGCCTGCCGGCCGCGGTCTGTTTGCGTTACCTTTCCGCTTGCTAAACTCTGCAGCATCCAGCCTTGACGTGAACATCATGGGCTATCACGCCCTGTCCTCACTCAAGGGCCTGTTATTGCTTGGCACTTTTTTGTGGATTTTCGTGCCATCCCTATTCGCGAGTCGTGCTCCCAAGGGCAAGAAACTACAGGCGACCACGTTGCGCAAGGCGCCCTCACTAGCCTCATCCATCCATCTTCGTCGACAAGCGTGGCTCACAGCCATACAAACTGTCTGGGTGCCTCGGCACAACTTCTTTCTAGAAGCAGCAGCTTTGATCCTGAAAACGATGAAGCTCAGCTTACGCAACGTCATCGGCACGCACAGCTTCCAGGCGCTCACCGGACTCACTCAAGAGCAAGAAGTCGCAAGAGTTAAGGCTTGGTCGATTGCGCTGGACTCACAACTCGCTGGCGGTGATGTGGACATCTGCACCAGCCGCCTCATCCTGACCCTGCTCGCCTCTGGTACCTTGCCCGATACGCCCGTTCGACTCATGCTGAAGGCTCTTCACATTCGCGTATTGTTTTGGCATCTGACCCGCAGCAAATTCCTACAGTCCGGCCTCAATGCGATCGCCGCCAAGATGGCCAGATCGCGGTGGAATGAGGCTCGTCAGCTGAATCAGCTTTTCATTCAGTTGGACCGAAGCTCCACGGTGCCGCACGAGGATGAATTACCTCCACATCTTGTCGCTCTCGTCGAGCGGGACTGTGACGAGGTCCTCAGCCCCTTGGTCGTCCAGCGAGCCCACAACCTGGCTTTCAACATGGACACCCTTCACAATGTTACCTCACCAATCGACGGTATGGACAACGTGGTTGACGATGTAGCCATTTGCACGCCCTTGGACGCAGTCGCTGCATGGTGGTCCAGCAAACTCCTACACCGCATTCTCATTGATTCTCTAGATGGGGACGCAGAGCCAACCATCGACCCCAGCGAAGACATCACCACCGCCGTTGCCGCCTCACCCATTGGCTCATACGCCCAAATGCGCGCCATCCTCGCCCGCGCTGTGCTCGTCAAGGAGGCCCGCGGGGCGAACATTGCTGCGGCTCTTAAACTTCTCAAGTCAGACCGGACCCCCAGCCCTTTTGCCAAGTCGAACCTCATCGTCGGGCACGGCTTCGACGACTTCTCCCCGGACTTTTCCACCACGCTACACTGTGCCATGGCCATTGCTCACATTACCCGCGTGGAGCAGACCCCCGGTTCGGCCTTGAAGAAGGTGGAATCACTGCACACTCTTGTCCGGCCGGATAACACATCCTGCATGTCGTTCCTGGGATTCACGTCCCTGATGATCCTCATGGAACATTTGGTGTTGCATCAAAAGACGGATCAGAGACTCGAGCCGGTCCTGGAACGACTAGCGGGCATTCTGCGCCAGTGGATCGGTGGACCGTATGCCACGCGGTGTGGTGTTGATGCCGAGTTTCGTCAGGATGCGATTGAGCGGTGTCTGGCTGTGACGAAGAGTGTGGTGGGGATGGAGATTGATACTGGGTACGGGAGTATGAGTGAGGATGAGACAGAGCAGGAGTAAAAAAAAATCGAAATCTTTCTGTGGATAGGGGGTATTTGTGGAGAATTTTATTTTTCCAACTGTTTCTTTGCTTACCTGGATACTTTTCTCCATCTATATTTTTCCGAGTATCAGCGTCTCATTTTTTTTTCTCATCGTCTTTTATACATAACAGACCTGGAATTCTATGCGAATATGCGGATGAACTCACTAGTTACTATGATTATATCCGGGGGCGCGATGGCCTCTCTTCTTATCAGAACTTTTGTGGTGGAAATTTGTCGTGGCGTTGTTGTGTTGTGTGGTATGTATGTATGGTGGTGCTTCCCCAAGATCCCGGAGCAATGTGCTTTTATACGGAGTACTACTGAGTGAGGCCATCATAATGGCAAATATCATTATCCCGTCTTCCCCGCTTCTCCCGTCTCCCCTTCTTCCTTTCGCCTTTCCTTTTCTGGGTTTGTTTTGGGTGTATTTAAAAAAAATGTGTGTACTAGTATACCTGCAATTTGGTTGGCATCTTCTTCTTCCGTTTCTTCTAACACCCTTTCCTTCACTCTGTTATGTTGCATGACCTCGAGGGTCTCTTGGACTCATCTGGTACGATGGAAAGGCAATGTACGCACGTTTCTACGTGCCTCAATACAACGTGATCCAAACTCTTTTCAGACTGTGACACATCACTTGTACTTGCCATCTCATCTGTCAGCCCAGAACGGAAAGAAGACGACCAACTTTGAAAGAAAAGAAAAGAAAAGAAAAGAAAACACACTAAATAAAGCAACAAGACACGATGAGCGCACATGGTTTGATACGCTCCGCCCAATACGCATGCCTTTCTTTCACATTACCTGCTACAGTCTGAAACACATTGTATACATGTACATACATATAGGCACATATGGACAGGCTAGGTACTCCGTACAGTCCAACTCTTCCCCTCCCTCCCCCTTCCCTTTTCTCATCCCTCTTCCAAGTTCCAAGTCCCGCCTCTCACCAATCCGGCGCGCTTCCACATCCTCCTTCCGCTATAACAGGGAACGTCTCAACAGCACCTGGAGACCCAGCCGCTTCACCCGGAGAATCTTTCCCAGGACCATCCCGTGCCAGCTTTCCCGAGCCATGCAAACCAACAGCACCAGACTCTGGCTTCACGCCCTTCACTTTTCGAGCCTTACGTCCCACAAGCTGCATCTGCTTCTGCATCATGTGGTCTAGTTCTTCCAAAGGCGGGGTCCCGCTCTCACCCTTCTTCACCTTCCATTTCGATGTCCCGAGCGCGGCATCGAGCTCCTGCACAGTCGGCAGCTTCAGGTAAAGAAGACCGTCTTGACGGGCTTGGATCGCAAAGGTGGCGATGGAGAGGGCGCTATCGTTGCGGCAGGAGCCGGTTTGCATATCGTAGTTGCGTTTGTGGTGAGGGCAACTAACCCAAGGAGAAGAAGACGATGATGAAGCTGAAGAAGAGGGTGAAGCAGGCGGAGAAGGGGGAGAAGGGGGAGGAGAGGGAGGAGAGGGAGGACCAGAATTGTCGTCTTTTCCGGCCGGGTCGTGGCCTATAAGACCATCGGAGAGGACAAATGCTCGCTTGTGCGGACACATTTGCTGCGTGGCGTAGTATTTGCCCCGGAATCGCCATACAGCAAGCTGGGTATCGCCTCTCTTCACAGTGGCGGATATCCCGTTCGGTAGCTCATCCGCGCCATCAAAGTACACGGCATCCATCACGGGCTCCCACGTCGTTTCCGACCACTGAATGCCGCCAAAATTGTTCGTGGCAGGTTCTTTTGCCCAGTCCACCGGGCGGGACTGGCCGCGCTCCAGCTCAACCTGCACGGTTTCCTGGCTTTCGGGCGTGTTCTGGAACTGCTTAAACTGAGCCACCATACGCGGATCCCGGATTGCTTCGGTCCATTCGTCAAAAAAGCTGGCCACAAGCTGCTTCATCTGCGACTCGAGGGACGCGCAGATGCCCAGCTTATCGTGAAGGATCACGTCCTGTAGGTACTTGATGCCGCCGGGGAGGGATTCCAGCCAGCGGGCGGTGCGCTGGAGCTTGTCGGCTGTGCGGATGTAGAACATGAGATAGCGGTCGAGGATGGGCACCACGTCTGCGGGGGGGACATTCTTGGCGAGGAGCTCAGCGTGTTTGGGTCTGGCGCCGCCGTTACCGGCCACAAAGATGTTGAAGCCTTTTTCGGTGGCGATGAGGCCGAAGCTGTGTACGAGGAGTTCCCGTGTTAGCCTCTGTGCTTGATTCAATTTTTGTGGGAAAGTTTGAAAAGGACCATGCTGAAGAAATGGTGGCCTTTGAAAAAAGGGAGCACAGCAGGGAAGCAAAATCAGACAAGGGGGGTTTTGATGCTCACTCTTTGCTTTGTGCTTCGGCACACTCCCTCACGCAGCCACTCACGCCGCCTTTGATCTTGTGCGGCGCTCGTATGCTCTTATACCGTTCCTCTAGCCGCACGGCCATGCCCACACTGTCGCCGATGCCGAACCGGCACCAGCTCGTGCCGACGCAGCTCTTGACTGTGCGGAGGGACTTGGCATAGGCGTGACCCGACTCCATGCCCGCGGCGACGAGCTTGCCCCATATATCAATGAGATCCTGCTTCCGAGCACCAAAGAGATCGATTCTCTGGCCTCCCGTGATTTTCGTATACAGGCTGTACTCTTTGGCGACCTGCCCAATGACGAGAAGCTTGTCGGGCGTGATTTCGCCCGCGGGAATGCGCGGAACGACAGAGTACGTCCCGTTGCGCTGAATGTTGCCCAGATATCGATCATTGGTGTCTTGTAGGCCATGCGTCGTCTTGGCCATGACGTGCTTGTTCCATAGTGAAGCAAAGACACTCGCCACGGCGGGCTTGCACATCTCACAGCCAGAGCTGTCCTTGTCGTTGCCGGCTTCGCGCATCACGTCCGGGAGTGTCTTGAGTTGCTTGGCCATGACGATATGGTATAGTTCTGCGCGGGAATAGTTAAAGTGCGGGCAGAGGTAGTTCTTCACCTCGTTGCCCATCGACTTCATGGTCTTGTTGAAGATGGTGGTCACGAGGGGCATGCAGCCGCCGCAACCGGTGCCGGCCTTGGTGCAGGTCTTGATGGCCGTGAGGTCCTTGCAGGATCCGTCTTTGACTTTGTAGACCATGTCACCCTTGCTGACGTTGTGGCAGGAGCATATCTGCGCTTCGTCGGGAAGGTCATCGTCTTCGTCGCCGTCGCCATTCTTCTTCGCCGTCAGGATGAGTTGGCTTGGGGGGATGTCGAGCTCCCTCATGTTCTTGACGAGGGTGACAAGTTTGATGTAGTCAGTCGTATCGCCAATCATCATACCGCCCAAGAGGTACTTTCCGTCGGCGGTAAAGAGATACTTTTTGTACACGTTGAGAAAAGGGTCCTTGTATGTGAGCGCCTTGACGGACTCTACCATGCGAGGTGTGACGCCAGCGACCGTAGTGCTGGAAGCGTTGGCCACCCTTTTGGCATAGCGAGGCGGCAGATTCTTGGGTCCGTCCCTGTCGGCGAAGAAGTCCCCAAAGCTGGCGACATTGACCCCAAGCAGCTTCAGCTTGGTGCTGAGGTCAGGGCGCTTGAATATGCGAGGTGCATGCAGCTTTGCCTGTGTGAGATTGAACGCCAGAACCTCAGCCATTTCCACTCCGGGGGCGATGAGCCCAAACGTCTCTCCCTGCCAGCTGGCGCATTCTCCAATGGCATAGATGTCGGGTGCGCTGGTACTCAAGTCGTTGCCGATGACGATGCCGCCTCCGCGCTCAAAACACCGCAGACCCGACTCTCTGGCCAACTCGTCCCTCGGCGTGATTCCAATCGCGAAGCACAAAGTTGAACAGGCCATTGCTTGGCCATCCTCAAAGACCACACCTGCGAGGCGTGTACTCTCATCAACTTGGAGTCTTTCCACTCTCTTGCCGAGGAACACTTCGAGGCCCAGATCCTGCACTTGCCGAACAACCATGTTGCCTGCCTCCTGGTCCAGCTGCCGACTCAACACCCACTTGTTGCGCTCAATCAGTTTGACGCTGCCGAAACTCTCCAGATCTATCATGGCCTTGGCCGCTTCGAGACCGAGAAGACCTCCACCCATGACACATCCTGTCGTGCCTTTTCTTTGCGCGGCAAAGTCGATCAAGTTGGTCAAATCGTCTATGGTGCGGTACACAAACACGCCCTCAGCATCAAAATTGGGCGTATTCCGTGGTAGGGAGGCGTGCGAGCCTGTGGCGAGCACCAGAATGTCGTAAAGCACAACATCGCCATTTCCGCACGTAACCGTCTTCTTTCGTGGATCAATGACCTTGACGGCTGTGTTGATGTGATAGTGAAGCGGAGACTTTGCTTGCTCAGTGTACTGGGAGGCACGGTTAGAGCCTTCACAAGTTCACACAACCCCTCTTCTAGGCCATGTACGACATACCCATTCTGGTGTTTCGATGTACAAGCTTTCCACCTTTCGATCCGCGAAGAAGCTGGAAAGTCCCACGCGGTTGTACGCTACGTGAGGCTCCTCTCCCAGCACGGTGATGCTATACTGTTGTTCATGGATGTCGTACCGTAATAATTTTTGTCTGATTATCAACACGTGAGCCTCAAAGAAATACAGGTGTTTGTATCAATCGTTCGTACAAACAAGCGAGCATCAAAGGCGAACATATCGCGTCTTACATGAATGCAATGCCTACCATTCCCAGCCCCACCACCACGACTCTTTTCTTTTCGGCGCCCATGTCTCGTGAGATGGTTTCTTTTTTCTCTTCCATTGTCCTCTTGGTTCTAGAAACACAAGATGAGAAGACTTGGCCAAGGAAAGAAATGGGTTGCAAATCGAGCTCTTATCATGATACACACAAGAGACCGGCCACAATGCGGTCCACTCTCCTGGCAGCCACCCCTAGATACAACATCTCCGAGTCGTCGCCGGCCAGGCAGGCCAGAAACAACATCGATTGGCTCCGTACATCAAAGCTGATGGCCCGATACACAGTGATAAGGAGAAGGCGAGCAAGCTTCTTGCTGACGATTTGGCTGGTAAAAGAGGGTCGTGTCACGTGTGTACACACTGCCCAATGATTTCGAGGCGATTGTTCTTGTGTTACCAAGGTAGGTATCTATGGCGCCGGGGAAAAGGTGTCCGCGGAGAAGCGGCTCTGTCTGGCGAAGTCGCGGGCCTGAAACGATGATGTAATGAAGGCTTGTGCTAGTGCGAATGGGGACTTGGCGCTGTTCTTATCTTATCTTGATGCTTTTGTTTGTCTTGTACTTACTACTCCGTAACTTAAACGATGAAGCTTGTGCCTTGTACATACCTACTTCTGCGCCTGGTTTTGGTGTTCCTCTTCTTTGGGCGAATGTGAAGACGCGTGATTGGCTGGCAAGCCGTCTACGATCACAAATGCGGCATACCTTAGGTACCTACCTCATACATCACCACCTGCCTTACAGCCGCGTCCACTCCGCCAAGGCCCCACCCTTCACCTAACGACGCCTCACGAGTCACAATCGCGGACACGCTTCTCAACGTCAAGAGTTCACCTCCTCAACCTTAAATACATCTCTTTCAACCTTCAAAATACCTCTCCTGCCATGGCACCACCCTCTCACCCACCGTTTTCCTTTCCCCGCGAATACAACTTCCCCGCCTTCTTCACCCCCCAGCCTAACCTGACCACCCTCCACGCCCAACAAAGCAAATGGGCGTCCCTGATCCTTTCCTACACCCGCCACCACCGCATCTTCAAGCTTTCCCTGTCCACCGCCTCAGAGACGGAGCTCTTCCACAATGCGCGTCTCGACCGCCGCCTCAGCACAAAGGATATCCAGGCTGTGATTGAGCTCATGCGCAAGGACGGCCGCGCAGAATACGCGAGCGGCTCAGCCTCGGGGCCTGGAAGTCGCTTTAGAGGCACCAAGGACGTCGTATTTGTGTATTGGAAGAAGCCAGAGGAATGGGCGGCCTTGATTGAGAAATATGTGTACGATACGGCGCAGAAGGGGTGTGTGTTGACTGTGTATGAGATTAGTGAGGGGGAGGGCACGAGAGGAACAGGTAGGTTTTCCCTTTCCTCTTTCTTTTTCCTGTCAATCTCGCTGGCTCGACGGACATGACTTACGGCCTGAGACGTAGAAAACGGGATGACGAAAAGACGAGGAAGAGGCACACTAACTCGCGATGCAGAATTGCATGGCATGGATCAAGACGTACTTCTCAAAGCTTTGAACATCCTCGTCAAAAGGGGAAAGGCCCAGATCTTCGGCTCTGACAATGCCCTCGGTGTCAAGTTCTTTTGAGTTTCACATCGTGCATGTCCCCCCCAAACAAACAGAAAGAGCAAAGGATAATGCTCCCGCCATAACTCCCATCCATACGCCCATGCTCTCATCAATATACATGCTCAAAGACTCTTGCTCGAGCGGCCACAACCGGCGGCCGGCATATACAGGCCCGTCGAAAAAAAAAAACATCAGCCAGCATCTCTACCCGTCAGATTTCGCTCAAAATGCCAGCGATTCATCGAGATAAATGAATTTGTGCTTCTTTGCAGCACCCCGCACCACTTTCGCTGGTGTCCATCGGCTCATCACTTTTGGCTCCCATTCCAATTCTCAACGAGAAACTTGCTATCAAACCGCACTTGCTGCGCCATAGCCACATCAAGCAGCCAATCTGGCGCCACAACCCTCGGCTCCATGTGTCCCTGCTCCGCCATATTCCGAAACCTCACCCACATTTTCCTCTCTTCCGGACTATTCCCACTGAGCAGATACACCGGGTCAGGCTTTGCAAAGCCATCCTGCTCCGCCGTCGTGGGCTTGATCGTCGTGCCACTCCGAGCGCGATACAGCTTGAAGATGGCGCCGTTGGCCTCCGCAATGGACCGGTAGCTATCGGCCCCGTTTTGGATCTTCTCGGTGCAGTACACGGGGACTCCTTGGAGGAGCTTCCCGCGGTTAGCCTTGGCGCGGGCGACGGAGCGTTTCAAGTCAATGTCGAATTTCTCTTCGGCCTTCTTGTCTGTGAGGATGAAGTCGTTGACGTCGGGAATCTCGCCTGTCTCGAGGACTGTTTCGACAAACTCGGAGGAGAGGACCACGGCGCCGCGAGCGAGTGAGCACAGAAACTTGACGGTTCGGACTATTTGTGGTGCGACGAGGAAGTCGCAGGGTTGACCTGTTTGGACGACTTGGATGCCGAGATCTCGCATCTTTCTCTGTCGGGAGGGGGGGGGGGGGGGAACTCTTAGCTATCTCACTGATGCCCTGTATACAAATACCATAGAGAAGAAGAAGAAGAAGAAGAAGAAGAAGAAGATGGAAAGCAAAACTTACTCGGTCGTGGTCCTCCTTGTTGCTGTCCCCTACCCATTTGTTGAATCCCGTAATGACGATCCTTATCTGCACATCAGGTAAGGATGGACGTGGTTTTTTCGCAGGCCTCTTCTTCTCAAACTCGTCATCTTCATCATCCTCATCGTCAGGCCCATGTTCAGGATCCGTTGCTGCCTTGCTGCTCTTTTCCTTTTCTGCCAAGTCCGCCGCTCGTTTGCCACCCCACGGGGCCCCCGTCCTGCTTTGCCTCCTCTTCTCCTTCTCGTACAAGGCAATATCGGGCGCAATGTGTTGCAGCATCTCTCGAGCCTTGGCTTTGGCACTGCGACTACCCGTCGACATGGCTGATGGTGTTTCGTTCTCCTTGCCGATACCAGACTGTCGCGGTCGCACCGGTGTTTTGACAGCAGCTGGCTTCTTGGCCTTGCCTGATGACGGTACCTCATGTTCCTCGGCATCATCGGACATCACTTGGCTGTTCTCGGCGCGGCCAACAACAAAACCCTCCGCGGGACCTTTATGGTACGCATTATCCTCAGCAGCTTCTAGAATCTTGCGCTTCTTCTTTGCGCAGGAGGACATGGTCTCCTCTCCACCGGGATAATACAAGTCGCGCAGGCTAGGCTCATTCAGGAACGTTTGGCCGATGATTTCGCCTAGATTGGTTCTCGGTGGAAAGTGATTATACTTGGGGGTGTTGATGGGCTTCATCTCGCATTTTGCGTAGCTCTCCTCAATCCACAGGTGGTTGATGACCATGACACCCCATTCTGGAGCAGCTTTGCATTTTTCACTCGAATTTCGGGCGGTAATGAGATGGGTGTTGTCCGCTTTCATCGTCTTGGTGAACTCTGCACCACTAGCTTTGATGAGGTTTTCGAGATAAATTCGCGCTTCGCCTCCGTAATTGGACACTGTGATCCTCAAGTCCTTAAAACCAGAGATTCCGTTGCGTGGTATTGGATAATGTAGCAGGCGGTGCAACGGGTTTTGCCACTGGTTGTTGACTATGAGCGAGTATAGCCAGGACAAGCTACCGACTTCCTTGCAGCTTTGGGCTGCGTGGACATACTGTGAGCCGTCCCGGAACTGGCAGATAAACATGTCACAGCCGTCGACGTCGTTAACCACCTTGCCGCCGCCATTTGCAATAATGCCTTCGAGCGTTCGCACCAGTCGTAGAGTAATGCCCAGGTCCGCTGACAGCATGACGCGCTTATCTTGAAAGACTGTGGCCGGCGAGCGGGCGCTTTTGCTGTCGGCAGGTAGGGGAAGGAAATCGGGGTTGACAGAGGTCGCTCCAACAAGGTTCGCGTTTTGAGGAATCGCAACGTCGTCCGCGCTGCTCTTCTTAAGAATCTCGGGCTCTGGCAGCAAGTAGGGCCCTTCGTCTATCCGTTTGCCCAACTTAAAGCACGCGTCAAACCTACCGCGTGGGGTTTCAGCGTCCATCGCGACTCGAAAATTTACGACATGAGGGGGGTATCTGATATGGCCAAAAACCTACCAGTGAGGTAATACAACCTTTCCCTTGAACCCTCTCTTTACCGCAGCGTCTACCTTGGGCGCTTCCATGCTCAGAGCACAAATATGTGTCGTCAGCCTCGACGCATCTTTCGATTCCTGTCCGCCAAGAGCCATGGTGGCGCCAAGAATACTCTCTTTATCCATTTGCGGCAAGTCGGCGCATGTGACAACAATCTCGCGAAAGATCATCCGAGGGTCTGGCGAAAAGGGCCTGACCTGCGCCGTTTTTCGCTTCATCACCGAGCTGGTAATCCACTTGTCCGATACCACAGGAATCATTATTGCCTGCGATTCAACATATTGTTCGAAGTTGATAGTATTTGAGATGATGTGAGTGACCTTCTCGATGGGTATCGCCCCGTTTCGGCGCGGCTCGCAAATCGTGCCGCCATTGTCTTGAACTACATTTGACAACTACAAGAGAAGGTTAGAGGAGTCGCTAGTCAATGATGAACCGAGGAAGCAGTCATGCTCCATAGCTTCAAACCTCGTGGATGAACTGTGCCGTGAGCTCATTACTCGGGACAAACGCGATTGCGCACTCGTGGAAAGCACCGGGTTGCGACATGGTTCGTCACGTCCTAGCTACCAAGTGCGCAGTTGCAGATCCGTCTTCGTCCTGGTGCAGAATGGCAAGTAAGCCAATTTCGTCGTTATATAGCAGAAGTTGATGATTGCAATGACGAGATTCGCGGGCGGAGAGAGACAAGTCGCGTTGATAGGCTGTGGGCTGTGGCATCAGTGGTCGGATGCGCGCCAAGAGCGGGGCGATATGGATTAAAACGCGAACGGTGCAGGCAATCACGTGGCTTAGAAGTATAGGGACCTTACTTCCGTTGTAGTATGTGCCATGATACAAGTCGCTCTACTTCATTTGGCGTGATCTAATTAGCATCGGCCCCGCGACGCGACGAGAAGAAGTGTTGGGAAAAACAGGGTAAGCAAAATAAAGATTCAATGCATGCATGCGCAACCAAAGTAAATTCTCGTGTCTGTTCTTGTTCATG
>SRPQ01000424.1:0-20458 GCA_018360075.1 Claviceps cyperi
GTACACGTTCATTGGTGTACGTGCCTCGCTTGTGGGGCACAAGCCCACACAGCGAGCACAACAACATAAAGGTGGCTCCCGCCCCTTTTGTACATAGACAACAACAACCAAGACAATCACCAGATTACTATACTTTTATGCTTATGTACTAGTGCTTGTTGAACCTTCATTCATTTATGTGTAACCTTACGGTTCCAACAGGACCAAAAGGACTAGAATCCGAATCGGCAGCTTCGGATCTAATTGGCAGTTGTGAGGAATCGGATATCCCGACCGACCCGACCAAAAGGTCAGAACACTAAGCTGGTAGGAACTCAGCTTAGTGCGGGATATGTAGGTACATGCAATCAACGGACAGAGCAGTTACGGGTAACCGTCACAGCAGTCATTCTTTCAAGTTTCAAGCATTTGCCCCAGTATCATGATCTTGATGCAGTGCGGAATGGTCAGGTGCTTACGACTGGGTCCCTGAAAATATAACAAAATGGGGGTCCTGCATAATGAGACCATACTTCAATTGATCCTTGATTCTCGAAGTCTCCATGTCACAACCGCCTCTACGGATCTAGTTCTCTGGCGTGCAGACGTACCTGTTTCAGAATCTTTGTAGGTCCAAATCACCCGCCAGATCTTTCTTGTGTCGGGAATTCCATCAACCGCGTGGTGAAAAACTTCTTCACATCCAGAGAGCAAAGTCACAAAAGCTTGAGTGGATGTTTCGGCGCCATACGCACCAAGACGAAAAGATACTTGATGTGAGGAACGCATAACCACCCGTTCCGCCCAAAAGGTCAAGTGACCAAGTTGCACGTCTGCAGCTTGATCGAGGTTATATAGTGCATTGTCACAGCAGCACAGACGGCACTGTACAGACCGTGACACTTGAAAAATGAAAGCATCCATGCCGGAGATCAGCATTTCAGAATGTTCTCCATGTCTCCGATCAGCAATTTTGAGTGGTGTTTACGCCATCGACACTGGACGTTAGAAGATTGGAAAAATGTCATCTGGTCTGATGAGACCTCAGTTATTGGTCTACACAGGCGCGGCAGTTACCGAGTTTGGCGTACAAAGGATGATGTCACCCACGGATCGTCGATTGGGTCACGTGACTCACCAGCCACTCTGCCCACATATTGTACGCCGCGATCTCTGATCCTTTTCTTCTTCAGCTTGTTCTCCGTTGATACAGTAGGTCCTACTGTAGCCATTGACTCATTGACCATCCTCGCCGTCACAGATGAGAGGTTTAAGCGATCTCCGTACGAAGTACCTCTACACTAAAATACTCTGCGACATTCTCCCCCAACAGGAGATCAGACAATTACTGTCCGCTACGGGCCATGACACTAGACAACACTGCTGTAACCGGCGACAGCAGTGGTACACTTGCTCTTATTTTTCTTGATTAGTACTAGAGGTGTTGTATGTAGTAAACCTAGCCTTAGACCGCAGGCTTTCAGCGCGCCCCACTACCGGCGTCAATCAAACTATCTACACCCAAAATGAAAAGTGGAGCCTCGTCCATTTTGGGACGAGCTTTTTTGTGGTGGTTTCAAAAAAGCATTGTGGTGGTTTTGCAGCCTACAGGCACCTCGGCATGTACCTACGGACTCCGGGGTATGTATGTACATAGTACGTACCTCTGAGGCTACGTGTGTACCCAAAATTTTCGAGAAGTACAAGAGGGTATGGTATGTATGTACCTGTCACCTACCTATGTACATAGCTATGTAGCTCGGCGGTTCCGCACTTCAGGTCCTTCCGGGTTTTGTTTGAAGCAATGCCAGTCACAGCCACCATCCATCTCGCCACTGGGCTGATCGTTACCCACACCCGCCCCCTCCAACCTTAAGGCTTACCAACAAGTCCCGTCCCAGGCCAGGCCCCCGTCTCCTCATCCAAGGTTGCCTGGTGTCTTTTCCTCCCTACTCGCTTTTCCTCTCTAATAACGAATGAAAAAGGGGAGCAGCAAAGGTGTCTTACGCTTTCGCCATCTTGCAACAGCAAGTTGTTCTCTTTCTTCCCATTGCTTCTTCTCCCATATTCACATCTCTCTTTTGCCATTCGACTTCTATCGCTCGTTAACCGCTAGCGAAGCTAATGACGACGAGGCCACGTCGCCCAGCAATACGTTTCAGTGCACCTCGAACTTTCTTCGCAGTTCTTCGCCATCTCTGGATATTTGACTATTGAGGATCCCACAACAATCACTTGTCAATCGGTCCCAATCGGTCCCACGATAACCGCGTATGGCAGTCTTGGGCTAAATTGTTACGCTGACCACGATGTCGGGTTATCCGGGCGGTCACAACGACCGTTATGACGATGGCTACGGCCACCAAGGAGACGGACATCCCAACGCCGACTCATACTACCAAGATGATCAGTACTACGATAGTGGCTATGATGCTCGTGGTGCACAAGGTGCACAAGGTGCACAAGGTGGAGAAGGATTCTATGATGAATCGTACGTTCAAGCCTTCACTTCTTCTGCCCTTTCCAGCTCTGTTTGGCCAGTCCCTAACACCCCCTCAGTGGATACTATAATGCAGACCCGAACAATCCATATCACCAGGATGGCGGCTACTATGATGGCCATGATCAGTATCAAGATGAATACTATAATGGTCAAGGTGGTGGCTACTACGATCAGGAATACCAGCAGGGATATGGTGGACAAGGCGCACGGCAAGGCTCCGAAGAAGATTCTGAGACATTTAGTGATTTCACGATGAGATCTGACATGGCTCGAGCTGCCGAAATGGACTACTACGGTCGTGGTGATGAGCGATACAACAGCTACGGCGACGGTCAGCGTGGGTATCGGCCTCCTTCGTCGCAAATTTCATACGGCGGCAATCGGTCTTCTGGTGCGTCAACGCCTAACTATGGTATGGATTATGGCAATGTCCTACCGGCTGGACAGCGCTCAAAGGAGCCTTATCCTGCATGGACTTCAGACGCCCAGATCCCTCTATCCAAGGAAGAAATCGAAGACATATTTCTGGATTTGACAGGCAAATTTGGTTTCCAGAGAGACAGCATGAGAAACATGTATGACCATCTCATGACTCTTCTTGACTCCCGCGCTTCTCGTATGACTCCAAACCAAGCTCTACTTTCTCTTCATGCCGATTACATCGGCGGAGACAACGCCAATTACCGAAAATGGTACTTTGCCGCCCACCTGGACCTTGACGACGCTGTTGGCTTCGCGAACAGAAAAACCAAGGGATTGCGACGGAAGGCCAAGAATAAGAAGAAGAAGAAGACCGCCGACGACAACACGAACGAAGCTGAAACACTTCAGGATTTGGAAGGTGATGATAGCCTCGAGGCTGCGGAGTTTCGCTGGAAAACCCGTATGAACCGCATGTCGCAACACGATCGAGTCCGTCAGATCGCCCTATATTTGCTCTGCTGGGGAGAGGCGAACCAAGTTCGCTTCATGCCGGAGTGTTTATGCTTCATCTTCAAGTGCGCTGATGACTATCTCAACTCTCCCGCGTGCCAGGCTCTAGTTGAGCCAGTCGATGAATTCACCTACTTGAACAATGTCATCACCCCACTATACCAATACGTGCGCGACCAAGGTTATGAAATCCTTAACGGGGTATACGTACGCCGCGAGCGAGATCATAAGCACATTATTGGGTATGATGATTGCAACCAGCTTTTTTGGTATCCTGAAGGCATTGAACGCATCGTGATGCAGGACAAAAGCAAGCTTGTTGACGTTACTCCGGCAGAGCGTTACGCAAAGCTCAAAGACGTGAATTGGAAAAAGTGCTTTTTTAAGACTTACAAGGAGTCACGATCCTGGTTCCATCTTCTTGTCAACTTCAATCGAATTTGGATCATTCATCTCACGATGTTTTGGTTCTACACCTCTCATAACGCACCTTCCATTATTTATGGGCCAAAGTACCAGCAGCAACTCAACCAGCAGCCTGCGGGGTCTACACATCTCGCCGCCGTGTCTATTGGAGGCGGCATTGCATCGTTGATTCAAGTTCTTGCCACGCTGGCGGAGTGGGCGTACGTGCCGCGTCGATGGGCTGGAGCACAGCACCTGACAAAGCGACTCCTTATTCTCCTCCTCATTTTCGCTCTCAACGTTGCACCCGTGGTCAAGGTCCTCATGTTTCCTACAAAGCTCAAGGGCTCTAACCCTGTTGATATCGACTACATCATCGGCATCGTCAACTTCATCATTGCGGTCATCACCTTTCTGTTCTTTTCTGTCATGCCTCTGGGTGGCCTGTTCGGCAGCTATTTGACGAAGAACTCGCGACAGTATGTGGCGAGTCAAACATTTACTGCTAGCTGGCCACGACTAAAAGGCAACGACATGGCAATGTCTTTTGGTCTGTGGTTGACTGTCTTTGGAGCCAAGTTTGGAGAGTCGTACGTGTACCTGACTCTTTCATTTCGAGACGTCATTCGGTACCTCTCCATCTTCTCTCCGGCCTGCCAAGGTGACCACATCATCAAGACTATGTTGTGTAAAAACCACAATTACGTGCTGCTTGGTCTTATGGCTTTCACCGACCTGATTTTTTTCTTTTTGGATACATATCTTTTTTACGTTCTCCTCAACACCATATTCTCAATTGCCCGATCATTCTACATTGGCTCTTCTATCTGGACACCATGGAGGAACATATTTTCTCGCCTTCCCAAACGTATTTACTCCAAAGTCTTAGCAACGACAGACATGGAGATCAAGTATAAGCCAAAGGTCCTAATCTCGCAAGTTTGGAATGCTATTGTTATTTCAATGTATCGTGAGCATTTACTGGCTATAGATCATGTGCAGAAGCTACTCTATCATCAGGTACCTTCTGAACAGGAAGGAAAAAGAACCTTGAGAGCTCCCACCTTCTTCGTTTCTCAAGAAGATCACTCTTTCAAGACCGAGTTTTTCCCTAGTCAGAGCGAGGCTGAACGTCGAATCTCATTCTTTGCTCAATCCTTGTCTACACCGATTCCGGAGCCACTTCCGGTTGACAACATGCCGACATTTACAGTCATGATCCCTCACTACAGCGAGCGAATTCTTCTTTCCCTTCGCGAAATCATACGTGAGGACGAACCATACTCACGTGTTACGCTGCTGGAATACCTTAAGCAACTACATCCTCATGAGTGGGATTGTTTCGTCAAAGATACCAAAATCCTTGCCGACGAAACTGCCCAAATGAATGGAGAACCGGAAAAGAACGAGAAGGATACAGCCAAAAGCAAGATCGACGATCTCCCTTTCTACTGCATTGGATTCAAGTCATCCGCTCCTGAGTATACGCTTCGAACAAGAATTTGGTCATCACTTCGCTCTCAAACTCTGTACCGCACTATTTCTGGTTTTATGAATTACAGTAGAGCCATTAAGCTTCTTTACAGAGTCGAAAACCCCGAGGTTGTCCAAATGTTTGGTGGCAACTCGGACAAGCTTGAACGTGAATTGGAGCGAATGGCCCGTCGGAAGTTCAAGATCGTTGTGTCAATGCAGCGCTACTCCAAGTTCAACAAGGAGGAGATGGAAAACGCTGAATTTCTGCTGCGAGCGTATCCTGATCTCCAAATTGCATATCTGGATGAAGAGCCACCCTTAGCAGAAGGCGAAGAACCGCGACTGTACTCGGCACTCATTGACGGCCATTCGGAATTGATGGAGAATGGAATGCGACGGCCGAAGTTCAGGATCCAACTCTCTGGCAATCCTGTCTTGGGTGATGGTAAATCTGACAATCAGAACCACTCGTTGATCTTCTACCGCGGAGAGTACATTCAGCTTATTGACGCTAATCAGGACAATTACTTGGAGGAATGTCTGAAAATTCGTAGCGTGTTGGCCGAGTTCGAAGAGATGAAAACGGACAACGTATCTCCATACACACCAGGCGTGAAGAATGAAATACGAACACCTGTTGCCATTCTTGGCGCAAGAGAGTACATTTTTTCGGAAAATATTGGTATCCTGGGTGACGTCGCTGCAGGAAAGGAACAAACGTTCGGTACTTTGTTCGCTAGAACTTTGGCGCAAATTGGAGGCAAGCTTCACTATGGTCATCCGGATTTCCTCAATGGAATCTTCATGACGACACGTGGTGGTGTGTCGAAAGCTCAAAAAGGATTACATCTGAACGAAGATATTTTTGCAGGCATGACCGCCATTCTCCGTGGCGGGCGAATCAAACACTGCGAGTATTACCAGTGTGGCAAGGGGCGTGATCTTGGCTTCGGCTCGATTCTCAATTTCACGACCAAGATTGGAACTGGCATGGGTGAACAAATGTTATCTCGCGAGTATTATTATCTCGGCACCCAACTACCCCTCGACAGGTTCTTGTCCTTTTACTATGCTCATCCAGGCTTTCACGTCAACAATATGTTCATCATGCTGTCGGTGCAGCTGTTCATGCTTTGCTTGTTGAATTTTGGCGCCTTCAAACACGAGACCGTAGCTTGCGATTACAATCCAGACAAGCCACCGACGGATCCTCTCTACCCCACGGGCTGCGCAAACACTGATGCGGTTATGCAATGGGTTCAACGCAGTATCTTTTCCATCTTTTTCGTTTTCTTTTTGTCATTTGTGCCTTTACTTGTCCAGGAACTGACGGAGAGGGGCGTCTGGCGTGCGCTGGTGCGATTCTTGAAGCAATTCTTCTCGTTGTCTCTATTCTTCGAAGTGTTTGTCTGTCAAATTTACGCGAACTCTGTGCAACAGGATCTTTCATTTGGAGGCGCTCGCTACATTGGTACCGGTCGTGGCTTTGCCACTGCTCGTATTCCATTTGGTGTCTTGTATTCACGGTTCGCTGGTCCTTCGATCTATTTTGGCGCGCGGTTATTGATGATACTCCTCTTCGCTACCGTCACGGCGTGGCAAGCTGCATTGACATACTTCTGGATTACACTACTGGGTCTCACAATTTCTCCTTTCATCTACAATCCGCACCAGTTTGCATGGAACGATTTCTTCATTGACTACCGAGATTTCCTGCGATGGTTGTCCCGGGGCAATTCGAGAAGTCACGGCCAATCCTGGATAGCATTCTGTCGTCTTTCCCGAACAAGAACTACCGGATACAAACGCAAGGCACTTGGAGATGCCTCTGCCAAATTGTCTGCTGACGTTCCTCGAGCTGCTATTGCCAACATCTTTTTCTCTGAAATTCTATCCCCGTTACTACAAGTTGTCTGGACAATAATACCATACTTGTTCATCAACGCGCAGACGGGTGTAAATCAAGACAACAATTCAGACAATAAGAAATACGCAGTGCCAACTTCCGCTCTGGTCCGAGTCCTTGTTATTTCCCTTGCACCAATTGGTGTCAACGCTGGAGTACTCGCTGCCATGTTCGGTATGGCCTGCTGTATGGGCCCAGTGCTCAGCATGTGTTGCAAGAAATTTGGCAGCGTTTTGGCAGCCATAGCTCATGGTTTTGCCGCCATTTTCATGCTGATTTCATTCGAAGGCATGTTCTTTCTGGAAGGTCTAAACTTTGCTCGTACACTGGCCGGCATGATAGCCGTCATTTCCATCCAGCGCTTCGTTTTCAAATTGATCGTTGCGCTTGCACTTACGCGCGAGATGAAAACCGATCAGTCTAATATCGCATTCTGGACCGGTAAATGGTACTCGATGGGCTGGCATTCACTCTCACAGCCTGGCCGTGAATTCTTATGCAAAATTACTGAGCTCAGCATGTTTGGTGCCGATTTCATACTTGGGCACTGGCTCTTGTTCATGATGTTACCGGTTGTCCTCATTCCACAGGTGGACAAACTTCACTCTACAATGCTATTCTGGCTGAAACCAAGGTATGTTGACCCGTGACATTTGTTTTTGGAACACTCATTGACTTGATTCTCAGCCAGCAGATCCGGCCTCCTATTTACTCGATGAAGCAATCAAAGCTTCGGCGCAGGCGTGTTATTCGATATGCAGTTCTTTATTTTTTCCTGTTCGTGATTTTCGTTGCACTGATTGCCGGTCCAGTTGCTCTGAAAAAGGTGCTCAAGGAATCAAATCTTAAAAGCTTCTACGATAAGCTCAACTTAAAGGGCAGCATTGGGCCGTTAATGCAGCCGAATTTTCTTCACAATGACGACACGCAAGCCAGTAGCGAAACAGGGACAGGTGCCGCCACCTATACTTTCCCGTCTGGCTTTGGTCCCACATCGTCTTCTGCAGGCGCTCAGGCTACGTCCTAAGTCACGAAAGCTTGAGTTGAAGCCTGGGACAACAAGAAGTTAAGATCATACAGCGCGCGGTAAAGCTAGGGAAAAGGAAGTAAGAGTCCTCGGATCCATGCCGCATTCTTTCTTCAAGTCGCTAGGCATACTCCACATGTAGTCCAAGTCAAATTTGGGGTCTTGTACGCTTATGCTTTGGTTGTGTAAAATTGTGTGTTTTCTACTAGACTACCTTTAATTTATTACACCTCGTCTCGTCCGTTCCTGAGGCACTTTATCGATGCAAGGGCTCATGCGTATCCGATACATAAATACAGTCAAATTCAATAAGCATGTGTGGAAGCGGAGTGTGAAGGTATGTATGAACAAGAGCCCGCTAGAAAATTAGTTGAACTACAAGATGCTCTGTAGAGGTCAGATGATAATCATCTCTGACCTCCCCACAGTCCAAGATGTACACAGTACACCACAGTAGATGATATGCATCATGCAGACGTCCTTCTGTCACGGCCGCTACCAGACAGAGCGCTCGTGCCTGATATGACTGCCAATTAGATCCGAATCTGCCGACTTCGGATTCTAGTCCTTTTGGGCCAGTGGCAGTTGGCAGTGTCCTGGCTCAGCCGTGGCATAACGCGGCTGAAGCAGTTGGCCCTGCGCATCAACATGCGGGTTCAGCGTGGCGATCACGGGGCTGCCGCTGAGCTCGTCCGCTGTGTGAAAAGTGTTCCGTACGACCCAGCTAAGATGCCTACGGTGGCCATACCTTCGTATATTAACCAGCCGACGACAGTTGAGGATTTCATCAAGCACGTCTACCCCCACGATCGCCTGCAGCGAGCCTCGCGGGACTATTCCACCTTTGATGGGCGGTGCCTTCTGGCCACCCTGAACGCAACCGTCTCAGAGTTGAATAAGATGATCCTCGACCGCCTGCCGGGCCGGGAAAAGACGTATCAGTCTGTGAATACCCACGTCACGGACGCAGATACGGCCGAGGACCACCATATCTTTCCTGTAGAGGTCTTGCAGAGCATAGACATACCATTAATGCCTCCTTCACAACTCGACTTGACGATCAGCACTCCCGTCATGCTTTTGCGGAACATCTGTCCCATGCAAGAACTTTGCAACGGCTCACGTATGGTCGTGACCCAGATGCAAAGGCACTGCATCCAGGTGAAGATGCTGGGAGGTGACTTTGACGGTGAGCTGCGGCTGCTTCCCCGAATCACCTTTATCGAAGACGACACGCCTTTGGGCATTACCATGAGTCGCAAGCAGTTGCCGGTGCGTCATTGCTTCGCCATGACAATCAATAAGGCCCAAGGCTCGTCGTTTCATACGGTCGGGCTGGATTTGTGAGCGCCCGTCTTCTCTCATCGGCAGCTCTATGTCGGTCTCTCGCGGACTTCTTCCGTGGAAGGCCTAGCCATTCTCTTACCACCAGAGAGTGAAGGCCGCACGAAGAACGTCATGTACCCAAAGGTGTTGCCGAGCAACGATCCCCCCGTGGAACCCGTGCTTGGTTCATAAATATTTGCGGTCTTTGCGTTTGATGAAGGGTATGCTTGAGGTATGTGTGTGTGGATGGTGGGCTTGCTTTACTTTGCGTTCTGATTGGTGATGACTGATTGTAAATGTTTGTGGATGAATTGTAATAATTCTTACGACTGATATGACTGATATGAAAAACACATGGAATGATACCCACGATCTACGAAATAACATAAGGTTACGACAAATTGTGCAAGTATGGTTTGAGAAAGAGGTGCTTCAACTGCCACATGCTACCTACCAGGTAGGTAGGTACCTCACCTCCTGCACCGTTGCGGGTCCACAGCCTTTTAAGTTATCCTCACGAGTCACGCCTGACAATTGCCACGGCTGAGCCAGGGCACTGCCAACTGCCACTGGCCCAAAAGGACTAGAATCCGAAGTCGGCAGATTCGGATCTAATTGGCAGTCATATCAGGCACGAGCGCTCTGTCTGGTAGCGGCCGTGACAAGCAGAATGGTCTGGAATATACGGAGTAGGTATGTGTTCATGAATAAATTAAAACAGGTACATTGCGCCGGGTGGTCTAAAATGGGCCCCAATGTGGCGGATCTCCCTTTCTGCTGGGGCGAACTAGACTAAAGAGTTAGAAAGTCAAGCGGCAATCTCTTGTTCTTGCAGAATTATGGCAGGGACTTTTAAAATTCCGCAACCGGACAGTTGCCATAACACCACATGTCGCCATAAGTCTTGCGTGCCTTCAGAATTAGAACACACCATCGTCTTCGTTTGTCATGGAGATCGAATCGATCCAAAGAACACTCAGCCACGGGTTGCAGCTAGCGACCTCGGCATTTCAAAAGGTCCCCGGTTCAGCAGTGCTTCTTAGATATATTCGCTCGAGTTATCAAAACGACCCTGTGCGGTCCGCCATCGAGCTCATATTGATATTGTTTTTCATACGGTATCTATTATCGCCATCATACTCGACACACAAACAGAATTTTGTCAAATTGAGAGAAGATGTTTGTACTATCCTCATCTGATCTTGATGCACAAGAGGCTTCGTTACCCGATTTTCTTCGAAAGCGATGATTTTGCCTGACGTAAGAAAAAATATTCAGGAAATTGACGAACTGGTTGACGATTGGGTTCCCGAACCCCTGGTCTCCGAGAAAACTACCCTTGAAGAAGCAGAAAGTGAGAAGCTTCCAGTTATCATTGGGTACGTACCCATAAAGCGTCTCGACGCATGATCTCGGACTGTATACAATACCATCATCTTGATCATTATGCCGCGTTGTAGTTCTACTTCAGAGCATACGTATAGCACGCGTAGTGGTGGCATTTGCTGATTTATCAACACGAGAACAGGCCTACGGGACCCAAAGTAAAATTGTCGAGCGGCCGGACCGTCACGAACCTCGCGTCATATAATTTCTACAATTTCAACTCCAACGAACACATCAAAGAGAAGGCTATTCAGGCGCTGCGGACTTACGGCGTCGGTCCATGCGGTCCTCCACAATTCTACGGCACCCAGGATGTACACGTAAAGGCTGAAACCGACATTGCTGACTTTCTCGGCAGTGAAGCATGCATCGTATATACTCAGGCCTTTTCCACCGTGTCCAGTGTGATACCTGCTTTCTGCAAGCGTGGCGATGCCATCATCGTGGACGAAGCCGCAAACTACTCGATTCGGAAAGGTCTCCAAGCTTCCCGAAGCAATATCAAATGGTTCAAGCATGGTGACATGGACGACCTGGAGAGAGTCATGAAGTCTGTCGCAGTTGAGCAAAGCAAGGGAAAGAAGCTCACTCGACGATTTATTGTCACAGAAGGTCTTTTTGAAACCTGTGGAGATATCACGGACCTCCCAAGGCTCGTGGAACTCAAGGAAAAGTACAAATTTCGCATCATTCTCGACGAGACCTGGTCTTTCGGAGTGCTTGGTCGAACTGGTCGTGGGCTTACCGAAGCGCAAAACGTAGATCCTCAACAGGTCGATATGATAGTAGGGTCTCTCTCAGGTCCACTCTGTGCCGGTGGTGGTTTCTGCGCCGGGGCAAAGGACGTTGTTGAGCATCAGCGCATTACGTCTTCTGCTTATACTTACTCAGCTGCCCTCCCAGCCATGCTGGCCATGACAGCGAGCGAAACTGTCAATCTCATTCAATCCAATCCAGAGATCCTTACTCAGTGTCGGGAAAACATCAAAACGATGAGGTCGCAATTAGATCCCCGCAGTGACTGGGTTATTTGCACCAGTGCTCCGGAAAACCCTATCATGCTACTTGCACTGAAGCCAGAGATAATTGCGATGAGAAAGCTTGGACTTGATGATCAGGAGCGCATCCTCTTGGAATGCGTCGACGAGGTAAAACCCCTGTCTTATCGCCGCAATAAAGTCTGATCTTGCTGACAAGCTGATGTACACTGTTTACTAACTTTATCATAGTGTCTTGTTAACAACATTCTCATCACGAAACTTAAAACGAGACCTTATAGCCACACGATTGCAGCACGAGACAGCAAATGGTTTGCTCAGCCTGCTTTGAAGGTCTGTATTACATCTGGTCTCTCCAAAAAGGATATCGAAAAAGCCGGCGCCGTCATCAGACATGCCATCACTAAAGTCATGTCTCGCAAGACTGGTAGCAAAATGGGGTAGAAATTGTCATTAACAGATTCTTTTGTACAACATCTGCCTGTGCGTCTCAACCTGCCACCCACATGGTTTGCGTACGGCACCGAGAACAACTTTTTAGTTTACTGGAAGACAAAGACTACACGAGGTGCGACAATCCTGTATATACTAATGTCTAATACGAGGCCCGATAGAGAGAGCTTTCTAGAGTGACTTAATGTGCTCTCCGAGCCTAGATCCCAATACGTTTGGCCAATTTTGCATTTCTGTGTGGCGAGCATTACTTTCTATGACAGTGCGGAACCTTTGTGGAGAAGCGAACTCAGCCGACCTAACTGAATCTTTGTTGAGCGACAACAAACAGCATCTATGTGCTATACCTGTTGTAGTTTATATGTGACCACACTCGGTCCTGCGTTTTTATCACCACCTGGCACCGTGTCACGTCAGCAAGTGAATCGAATCAAAAATTTCCCTCTACCATGGGAAGCAGCCATCAATCCTGATTGAATCGGTATCACGCCACAATCTAGCACCAGGATTTCGTGTTAAAAAATCAACTCCCCGTACGAGAATACCGAGGGCCGCTTCAGCGCTTGCCATGACGGACTCTCTTTACATCATCAGCAATAGCTGGCATCATGTCTTAACAATGAGCACTTACCAGCTACTATGGAGGATGATGTCGTGATACCGATATGCACTTTGCTTCGGTCTAGAAATCTAACCCTGACAATTACTCCGTCGTATGATGAGCATCGAATGGCAATGGCGACCATAGTCCATCGCCGTGAACTCGTGCCCCGCAAGTCACCAGTTCTCTAACATGTATGGTTAATATTATGTACACATGTGAATTACATGTCTCATGAAACAGCGACATCACATTCCTCCCATCAGCGTTTGCCATTTCGAGCGTGGTGTTGATAAATTCGCCCGAAATGAGACCGAGGAATGTGGCCTTGATGAAGTTAGTTGGCTGAACGTGTCGTCGTCTCATGAGTTGTCGCGAGTGTCGGGAATTCCATGACGCTGCCCAAATGTCTTGTCTTGTATTATCTTGTCTTATTCCCTCCTCCTTTGTTTGAATTCATCCTGTTATTGAAGCACGTCAAATGCAGTTTAAGACGATCAAGTAACCCTTAAAGCACGGCATCAAAATCCACTCTTTCCTCTGCTCAATCCTCATTCATCCGCTGGGTGCGATTCACTTCGACCGATTCAATCGTTACAAAGCAGTTTATCCTTGTGGCTAGTACACCAAAGGACCCTTCTACTCCCACAGGTGTCGTTGCCTTGGACTCATCGTGTATACAATCTTTCTTGAGTCGGTTCTTTGAACTTGCTTCCCGAGTAGCTCACATTGACATCAGGGATACATTGGGTAAGCGAGAGAAAAGCGACGAAAAAAAAAAAAACCGAATAAGAAAGAAGAAGAAATGTCATTCATGATCTGGTTCATTTACGCTCTCGCGCTAGCGCCAAGTAGCGCTGGGCAGCCAGCTGGTTAGAACACACATTGATCGCGTCTGTACTAAAAGCCTCCTGTCGACTGACGGCGCGATTTTAGGGGAAAGTGAGCGAATTCGTCGAGATGTCCCCCATGATCTTGATATAATTGTTTACGATGCGGAAGTCACCTCGGCGACACGTGTACGAGAAGCGGTAGAGTGGGTGGATGAGGCAGGGAAGCTGGTTGGGATTGCCACTGAGGACGTCCTCTTACTGCCAACCAGCTTGGCTCCCAGAGCGTTGCTGAATGAGACTGAAGCCAAGGACGTGGCAATACGTCAATGCACGAAGACTCTCCTCCTTCCACCCAACAAGGGACTATCATCCAAAAATCGACACGACGGAATCAGCGCCCCGGCCAGGATCAATGTGTTGACGACTGCTTCCAAAACAGCTAGTTCAGGTACAACAGAAGCGATCGAACACACGGAAACGCCGTCTGCTTCCTCAGATGGCAAGAAAGCTGCATCTAGGCGTTTTGGAGTGTCCTACACTCCATATCGTGCCGACCAAGGCTGTAAATCCCAGGGCGACATAAATAACGACTTCAAACAGATGGCAGGCTCGTATTCTGTCATCCGCATCTACGGAACTGATTGCAACCAAGTCTCCATGGTCTATTCGGCTGCAAAGACATATGGAATGAAGCTCTTTTTGGGGATCTGGAATCCTTCCTCTCTACTAGAGGAGGCTAATAAGATTATCGCCGCGGTCGACGGGGACTGGGACATGGTCGACACAGTCAGTGTAGGAAACGAGCTGGTGAACAACGGCAAAGCATCGCCCCCTGAACTCATGAGCTTCGTAAGTCAGACTCGCTCGGTCCTTCGGGCCGCAGGTTATATCGGGCCGGTGGTTGCAGTCGATACTTTTACCGCCGTCCTCGCCCATCCCAAACTTTGCGATGAGTCGGACTATTGCGCCATCAATGCCCATGCTTTCTTCGACGGAAGCATCCTACCATCGCAATCTGGAAGATGGCTGGAGAACACCATATCCGGCGTCAGATCCGCCATTTCCGACAGGAATAAGAAAATCGTCGTCACTGAGACTGGCTGGCCAACAAAGGGCGCATCTAACGGAGTGGCTGTTCCAAGCTTGGAGAACCAAAAAATTGCTCTGCAATCCATCGAACAGCAGTTCCGTGGCAGCCCAGAGAGCATCATTTTGTTTTCTGCTTTCAACGACTTGTGGAAGAAGAAAGAAATGGAAACATTCAACGCTGATCAGTTCTGGGGTATTAAGGGCGCAATCTCGGCCTGTGATGAGTAGTTGAAGCTTGACCACAAGCCGTCCGCGCGAAGGGGCGTTGCGCGGTCGCCAATGTGCACAAGGCGGCTGGCTGGCAGAGTTGCTTTTGCTATCCCAGCGCTCCTTGCAGTGTGCATTCTGGGCATAGCTGCATGCCTCAAGGACTTTGATGAAACTGTGGCCTAACTTCTGCCCAACGTCGCAAATCTTAGAACTCAGGCCCCCCTTCAGAGAAGTGAGAGGATAAATGTGTATTACGTAAACAAGGGCTCGCACGCGCCTCCTCTGTGTGCCCCGCCATGATCTCATGACATTGCCCCGTCATGCCTGATTCATGTCCATGTCATTCCGGTCGCCTCTTTCAATGGCTCGGTAGTACAAACCGCTCTTTGTTGCATTCTACAGGATGGATTCACAGTTCCCCCTAACCGTGTTCTAATAGGTAGCGTAATGATGATAGTGCAGTCAAACTGCCCCGTTGTCCATCATTTACTGATCGATTAGCAATGATGAGTCGCATTTTCGTTATATACCCCATATATGCCGCTGCTACAGTGTCACTACGATTTGCCCACACACATGTTCGTTCTCGATTTCCTCTTTCACGCCAAGAATCTATTTAAGTCTCATAACATCTCGCCGAAGCGGAAAGCTCACTGAAAACCTTGGTCTTTTATTCTTCAACGACGATCCGGCGACGATCCGTCCAGTATCACCGGATCGAATCCGTCTTGCTCAATAGCAAATAAGTTATGGATTTTTCCCATAACGCTAGTCTCTTGAAATATTTATTAGGCTATCCGAGAGATGACCGAAATGATCTTCAGCTCAACAAGACAGCTGTCTTTAGGAAATGTTCCGAAGGGGGACCCGAAGGGGACTATCCCACGTGATGCCTTCACGACAACCACCAATTTTCGAGATCTTCAGACGAAACGCAGTACAGCAGTTCAAGACGTTAAGTGCGCTGTCTCAAATCCACGGCCGATGCTTGGAGATTTCCGGAAATTATATCGCGACGGTCTGGCATGTTTCACACCTCAGGACAGCCACGTCAATGCTTCGAATCAGACTGCAAACAGTAGAGACCTCGGTCGAAACTCCACGGCATTAGAAGTGGCTTCTGATAACGATAATAAGCTTGGGGACTTTCGAAAACTTCGATGGGAGTTCCGGCAGCAACATGCCGAATCGGACCTTGATGTCTCTCCAAGCAGAGTTGAGTCTTTGAACATCCCTCATCGGAGGCTAGTGACTGGCGAAGAATATCGTAAAGAGCAACGCCCTGTCGAGCTGAACGAGAGTCACGAAGACTTGCAGCTTATAAGCCCAAACTTACACTCCAGTGAGCCCACCTCTCATCGGCTGCCGACTTCGTCTTTGCACGACTGCGCAAATCTCAACATTCTCCTGAGAAATGCCATCCAAGAAAAAGATATATACATAAACCATCAGTCTTCGGACTCAGAGTGGGATTCTCTCGATTTACTTTGTGCAGAAACGTCTCCAGTAGAGGCAAATACGGAAATTTTATCTTATAAATTGGCTCATCGAGGTCCTTTATTCGCAATTCTCGGCAAAAATGTTTCGTTGGATCAGAAATACGAGGCATTATCAATACGGCTGATGCCAATTAGAGCATGGGATTTGAGCATTGAGGCTAATAATCACTCTGTCGCGCTCGGTGGGGTCCACGTCTTCCTAGACATGTCCAACATCAACATCAGTTTTCAGCACGTTCTACGGCACAGATACTCCATCGGGGAGCATTCTCGATTTTCTCCGCTGCCACAGTTAAATCTTCACTTTCTTACCGAGATTTTTGTCCGTAAAAGGAGAACGATAGCGCTCAATGCGGGTTGCTCTGTTCTTCCCGACCGACATGAGCCTCGCTTCATTGAAGAACTACGAAGGCTAGGTTATCGGGTAGACCTCAGGGAGAGGAGGCTAATTGCTGAGATAAAGGGGCCATACTCCGCCGTAGGTAAGGGGCGAAGTGGTGGTGCGTCATCGGACAAAGTCGCCGCTTTACACGCTGTTTCTCACTTTACGGAAGACCTGGTGGATGAGACGCTCCAAACGCGAATCGCAGAATCCGTCATGGAGTACTTCGAGCACCCAGGCACTCTCGTGCTAGCAACCGGCGATGCTCAACCCGCTAAGTATTCGGACGGTTTTTTCACATATGCCGAAAGAGCACTACGAATGGGCTGGTATGTTGAGGTGGTCTCATGGAACTTGAGTCTCTCCTCTCGCTGGCGAAAGTCAGGTCTGGCGCAGAAATGGGGCGATCGGTTTCGATTGATCAAACTCGATGACTTTTTAGACGAACTACTGTTATAAATCGATGACAACATGCATGCCAAAAGAGACCTATGTACTCCAACCATACTGTAGGTTGAATCAGCCATGCGAGATGCAAGCGTGAGAGAAAGCCAATCCATTCTGCAATACGGTCATTTAAATAGTCACTAGATGCGATGGTTGATAAAGCGGTCCCATCGCTACACCATACCAGTGTGAAGGATGGATGTATTAGCGTTGTCTTTTTGTTGATGCCTATGTTGCCAACGCCGTGACTCGAACGCACAATAAATGAGCTGGGTTGCCATTCCGGCCGACATCTGTTATGATAAGGAATAATGAGAGTATTTGTTTATTCTATCAATGAGCGTCAAACTTAATCTTGGCACGCCCTCTGAAATAGTTTGTGGGTAAGTTGCGATGGCTGTCGCGCCTGATTGTCACTCAGATCTGTAAAAGGATAAATGTTACCTGTACTATGACGAGCAGCGTCGAACAAGCGCGTCATGCATACCTCTCTCCGTCATCACTGAGTGCCGTACTGCATTGAGCAAAACAAAATCGCAATCTGCTCGCCTAGCCCTCAGCAAAGCCAAATGCGCATAACAGGGTTGTTTCTACAGTGGTCGTTGTCCTACGAAGTTTGCCAAGGTTTCATGGTCCTGGGCTGGTCGGTCATTGAAAGTCAGCTAGCGAAGTCGGTATCTTGAAGTCTTGAAGTTGACTTACGCAATTGTACTAGCTGAGCTGACTAGCCACAAGATCTTATCTCCGTAAATCAATGCTGGGTCTTGATGAGTCCAGACTTGGACGAATCGAACTACTTGAACTGCGTCTTCGTCTTGCTCTCAATTCGCCAGGGTCTGTTGGGTGCAAGCCCGCAAACCTTGCGAATATGTTCAGTACATCAGTCAGAGATATGACACCACCCAGCTTCCCGGAGAGGCATGCACCCGGCAACGCTGCGACAGGAGCTGACGATCCGGTGGACAACGCTTGAGATCCTATCACGGGAGTGGCAGGAACCGATGGTGAAGGAGATAATGGTTCTACAATCCACATGCGGTGAGATCTTGTCGCGGTCAGTTTGCCGACAACATGAGCCAGCGTCGACAGAGGTGTTACGTAGAATATAGGAAACGCATCACGCCCTTTCTCGACGCCTCGCTCGTTCAAAATGACAGACAAAAAGTGCATGCAAGAGTCGCTCAGTAATGGAGCACTCGACGTTGTTGTCAAGTGACGAACATCCTTTGTCGAGATGTTGCCCACAACATTTTGGCCGCTGTCAACGACAGCAATGCTAGTCAATCCCTCATCGTTCATGAGTGCCAACGCACTTGAAAGAGGGGCATCAGAGCTGTACGAGCCTCAAGTCAGTGAACATAGCAGAGAAAATGAAACAGAAAAAACCTCAGGAGGCTTCGGAAGGCATGGTTGCAACTGACATGATCGAGATGATGGGCCGGGTGCTCGTTGCCAAGTCCCGTAGCACAACGGGATACAGGCGGTCAATCGCTGGGAAGTTGACGCCTTCATTCCAGAAAAAGTCCACCATGCGAAGCTGGCTCATAATTCCCATCACATCGCCAGCTGAATCGCTCACAAGCAAACGATGGATGCCGCTGCCTAAGATCTCGATGGCTTGGGACAAAGTGCCAGTTGAGGGCACCTCTACCAAAGGCTCTTGTCTTAAAAGGGGCTGTATCTGACGAAGTGTGATTCTCTGTCCCTCTCTTGCTTCAAACATTATATCATTATACAGTTCCAAGTTTTCCGGTCCTGGTTTGGAAACACCGACAACGACCAGAAGGTATGCATTCAAATCTGCATAGTCAAACGTTGTGGCGACAACACGATCCGAGGAGTTGTCATGCACGAGAACCACATTCGTACAAGCCTTTAAGAGAATCTGTCACAGAACCATTAGTCACGCTCCCAGTGCCTCTGAGATTGTCGGTGCGAGCCAAGCACAATGGTGGACAATATTTGAGGTGCATTTTGAGGTTGATGTGCACTCGCCTTGGTCGCGTCTTCTACACTACTGTCAATGTCGACCCATTTTACATCTTCCGGTGAAACAAGTTCACCAACGGTGATTTCGCCCCAATCTCGACCGGCAAATTGGGGATTACTGTATCGTTGCCCGGCCGGAGGATGATTAAGTAACTCCTGCAGCGCCGTTTGGGCGAAGGAAGGGTGTCGATGACGTGGGGATTGGGGAGCATATCGGAGATTCTCAGCGAAGCTCTGTCGCCGCTCCGACTTGTTGATGCTGCCTGAAGATGGCGTTCTTGTCGATGTTGCATCTTGGCTGGACATACTAGAGGTGCGTGCGCGGCCATCATGTTCTGACGTCGCCCTGGATCCGCCACGCAGGGGATCAGCAAGAGGACTCATGAATGACAGAAGGATGTGAGGCAAAATTTCTCGCGAAGCCTTATTAGATCCTACCGAGTCTAGACACTTGTTCGTACAAGGTTGCTTCGCAAAGTACGGCTGGCAGAGAACATGTCAGCTCAGACTGTGTGACGTCAATTCGGTCATGTGCTAGGTACATCTACCCTTCTTTTGTCGTCATACCCTATGGCGCAACGGGATTGGGCAACTCACCCAAATGCAACTCTCTCCTTTACACAAGAGCGTTACTCCGCGAACTGTATAAATTTACTCGGCGAACTGTTTTTGCCAAGATGCTCCACAATTCCAGGACTCCCTTTGTACTTTTCCGCCCGAGTACAGTACTTCAGAAAAGACACACTGCCACACTATACAGCCATTTTCCCACCGTTATCGTCGCGCCTCACGCTTCTTCGAGCCCTTCCATGATTTCTGCCGCAACGACTGCGGCTGCCTCGACCGTTGAAGCCCACGAGTTTCCATCTTTGCCATCCTCAGGCCTATATGATATCCTGGACGATGTATTTGTATTCATTCAAGGCTGGGCCATTGAGAATGGCGTCGCGTTCGTCAAGAGATCAACGTCAAACTTTCGAGACATTGACAACAGCGGCAAGAAGGTCCCTATCTAT
>SRPQ01000425.1:0-20429 GCA_018360075.1 Claviceps cyperi
TAATTTACGCGTAATTTACGCGTAATTTACGCTGTAAATTACCCCGAGGGTCGTAATTTACACATTTTGCCCAACCCTAAATATGTGTATTGAAGACCAATGCCCGAGTCCAATTGATTTGCGGTACGAAGTCAGTTTCTGCTTGTGTCCATTGACGGCAACAACCCGCTTTGGAATTTCAAGTGCAGACATGACGACAAAGGCCTTGCTTCGGAGAGATCTGTACTTGCAGCCACTTTCACTTCAAAATATGACTTTTTTTTTTCTCTGCTTCGTCTGTTATGCTCAATCAAGTCCAAACGCAAAGTGGCACACAGCGGGGCACAGGCATTGAATCCGCAGAAGTGAAGAAGGTTTTCGTGATCCGTCTCAACTTCAAGAAGGCACTCGTCTTACACCAACAGTCCATGTCTGAAGAGTAGGTATGTATGGCACGACTCCATCTCATATGTGAACGAAACGAGGTCCCGTGGGCCATGACAACGTCACTTGCGACAGCGCACCATTGCAGCCAGAGGAGACCCAACGCCAGCCGCATCTCATTTGTGAAGCTTCGCAAGACGTCAAACCACATGTTGTATTCGAGATACTCTCACATGCGTTCAAAAATTGTCCAGGGTGTCGATGTGAAGGTATATGTACATATGTAGATGAAGCGACGACTTGACAGCATTTGTCACGTGAGCGTTGCTGGCTTGGGCTTAGCGCCATCAATAAACCCCACCAGCCCGTCTGAACCCGAGGAATGGAAGCAAAGGGCCTCGATTGGTCATTTCATTGGCTGTTGCCGCAAAACTCCGTACATACCTGGCAGGAGCCGCAGGACAGATTCCTTCCTGGTCGTCGAAAAAGGCACATCCAGACAGGACAGATGATGGACTTGGCGATTTGCTTCTCTTCCTTCATCCTCTTCTTCCTCTCGTGTGCTCTTAGGCAGTGTGCTCTCTCTCAATTCCTCATTCAGCGACCCAATGTCCCTGGTATCGCTGCCATCCCCGAACTCGTGTAACCCAGGTTCTGCGCTGATGCCATCTCACCGGCTTGCGATCCGACGTCAATAAGCCGTTGACCTGCTGTTGCGCCGATCATGCTCAATTCAGGAGGCGGCCGTCGCCTCTGGATCTCCACGCGATACATCCGTCACGTGAACTCGCCCCGACCGTCAATAGCCACCGCGAGAAGCGCATCAGCATCGACAACACTTGTGCAGCGGAGTTGGGAGACGACAGCTTCTGCCGAGGCCACACCGTCTGCGCCCGTTGACCACATCGTTAGTTGCCGTCACGACGACACCGTGCTCCGCGAGCTGTTCGATACCGCCGCCGGTCTCTCGTTTCCGAGCTTCAGCCTCAAGAAGAGTCATGGACTATTCAAGAATCGATACCTCACGAGCCCCGATGGCTTCCTCGTCTTTGCGCGAAAGAACCTGGAAAAGGCGACGCGCATCGTACATCGCGCCCTAAGCGCGTCTACCACGAAGGAATATCAGGGCTTGGTCAAGGATCTCGACCGGTTGAGCGACCTGCTTTGCAGAGTTCTGGACCTTTCCGACTTTGTGCGCATGACACACCCCGATACTCGATTTCAACAAGCTGCAGCCGACGCGTGGTCGATGGTTTACCAATACATGAATCAGCTCAATACTATGACGGGTCTCAATGATCAATTGGATGTGGCGCTATCGCAGTCTGAAGTGACGGCCGCGTGGTCAGAAGAAGAGAAGACGGTGGCTCATCTCCTGAAGCTTGATTTCATGAAGTCGGCTGTCAACTTGCCCAAGGTCGCCAGGGATCGGTTCGTTGAACTGTCCTCACGCATCAGCGACGCGGGCTCTGCTTTTGTGAGAGACATGGAGCCCAAGGTTCAAGAGGTCAAGCTGCCTTCCCATCGGTTCTACGGACTCTACCCGACCCTCGCCGCCACGCTCAAGGTGCGCTCAAAGATTGCCATTTCGACAAAGGGTTCGGCGGCTGCTGCTGCTCTGCAAAGTGTGTACGATGAAGAAACACGCAAGGAGATTTACCTTGCGCAGCGCACCGCCTCTCGCAGGACGATTGAAAATTTGGAATTGATGCTGAAACTTCGCTCAGAGCTTGCCAAGCTCGCAGGGTTTGACAGCCACGGTCACATGGCACTCAAGGACAGAATGATGGCCAAGTCACCAGCGTCGGTGATGAAATTTCTTCTCGCGCTGCGCGAGCACAATGCGCCTCTGGTGCAGCATGAGCTCGCTGAACTGGTGGAGAAGAAGCGCGAAAGGCTTGCCATGCCTGAAGTTCACCTCCTGGCGTGGGATCGCGACTTGTACATGGAGAAAATACGCGCCGAGATGCGATCTCGGACACGCCACGAAGACCAACTCTCGGCATACTTCTCCGTCGGCACCGTGATGCAGGGTATGTCTCGTCTGTTTGATCGTCTCTACGGTGTCCGATTTGTTCCGCGTGACCCCCTCCCCGGCGAGGTCTGGCACCCAGACGTCAAGCGTCTCGACGTCGTGGCCGACAATGGCGAACAACTCGCCGTGCTCTACTGCGATTTATTCTACCGTCCGCAAAAGTCGCCCAACCCCGCCCACTTCACCGTACGATGCTCCCGAGAAATCCACCCAGACGAGCTCGGCGAAGCCGCCGAGGACACGGGCTCTGCCACATCCATCTTCGACAACGCCGAACAAGCTGCCAACGACGGCATGGAAACCTCACGTCGCGACGGCAAACTCAAGCAACTCCCCACCATAGCCCTCGTATGCGATTTCCCCAAGCGAAACTCGGTCCGCGAACCCGCCCTCCTGTCCTACTACTCCGTCGAAACCCTCTTCCACGAAATGGGCCATGCCATCCACTCTATCCTGGCCCGCACCAGCTTCCAAAACGTCTCCGGAACCCGCTGCGCCACCGACTTTGCCGAGCTCCCCTCCACCCTCATGGAGCACTTCGCCGCCGATCCCACCGTCCTCTCCCTCTTTGCGCGCCACTGGAAAACAGACCAGCCCCTCCCCTACGACCTCGTCCAAAACCGCATCAAAATCTCCCGCCGCTTCGAAGGCCTCGACACGGAGCATCAAATCATTCTCGCCATGGTCGATCAGGCATACCACTCCCCCTCTGTCCAAGACACAAATTTCGATTCCACGCAGCTCTTTCACGAAATACAGCATAAATTTGCGCATGGGCCGAAAGATCCCCCCGAGACGTGCTGGCAGGGTTTCTTTGGGCACCTGCATTCCTACGGGAGTACATACTACAGTTATCTGTTTGATCGGGTTCTTGCAGAGCGTGTCTGGAGGGTTGTCTTTCGGTCTGGGAGGGACGGCGCGGCGATTAAGCGGGAGAATGGGGAGAGGGTGAAGCAGAATCTGCTCAAGTGGGGGGGGAGTCGGGATCCGTGGAGGTGTCTGGCTGATACGTTGGGAGAGGGGAGGTTGGCGGCGGGGGATGAGGAGTCGATGGCGCTGGTGGGGAGTTGGGGGATTAAGGATGAGAGGAGGAAGGAAGACTTGGGGGAATAGTCGTGTTGACTGACAAGTACTCTAACGAAAGGGGGGGGGGGTTGGATGTTTCCGAGGGGAGATGTGTGCTACGAGGAGCATACGTCGTTGTTGTGTTGGACGATGTCTGCCGCTTCGCTTGTCATGGACGCGACGAACCGTCTACCGTCTAGGAGATGAAGGAGAGACAGGCTTCTTTTATGTGGGCAAGGCTTGCGATACAAGACCAAAGGCGGTAGATCCGCATGTCTCCGTTTCTGAGCCACGAGCTCGAATCGCCAGCTGGAATGAGATGGGACGATAGAGCCCGCTTGTACGAGTCAAACATAGGTACCGACTTGTTCTCGCCATGGGAGCAACTCCGAAAGGCACAAGAGTGTATGGGAACTGAGTAGGCCTGGCATCGATACTTTGTGCCCTAGTTGGATGGCATGACCGTCGAATTGTTTGCACTGTCGCGGTGTTTTTATCTTCATCTGTCCTGTCAAGATGGCATGGGTATGGGCGGCTCGTTGAATTTTAATTTTTTTTCTTGGGTTGGCTTGTTCCAAAAGACTGAGTGAGCAATGGACACATGATGGAAAGCAGCAGACATGAAAAGAAAAGGGGAAAGGGGGACTGGGACTTGGGCAGGAACAGAAGAGAGTGAAATGATGGATATGGATATACATAGAAGCGTTGTACTTACTGACTGACTATACTGGACAAGATGGCGAGGATTCATGGATACACAAAAGCGTTCAAGCGTTGTACTCTACTACTCTACTAGAGAAGATGCCCTTCATTATTTTTCCATTCATGCCATGTTCATTCATCATAGCTTTATTTTATAGATAAGCTTACGTACCTGCTCTCTTCTCTTCTGTGTCTGCCCAAGTCCCCTATTCCCCTTTTCCCCTTTTCCCCTTTTCATGTCTGCTGCTTTCCATCATGTGTTCATTGCTCAGGCTTTTCCATTTCCGTTCTTGCTGTGAAATCACATGTTTGCTTATGTTGCTGCTCTGGCCTCTACTTCCATTCTTGTGAAAGAGAGTGGTAGAGCAACGACAACAACTACATGAACGACAAAGACAGCAGGAGCCGCAAAACTAAACACCATGCAAGATATAGTTCATCAGTCCTCATTATTTTCCCTCATCTATTTCTATAAAGTACACACACAGCTAACATGATTCATAGTCTTCGACAGCAACGCATGGGTATATGTCATGATTTTCATTACCTTCTCCTCGCCAGCCAACACACCACCTCCGCTTTCCATCAAAATAGCAGTAATTTAGCTCGCTGAGCCAGTCGGATCATGAGAAACAAAGAAAAAAAAGAAAGTGCCAGATGAGTATCAGACAAATGTACATCAACGACGCAGAAATGAACATATACACGCAAAAGACATGGAAGAAACAAAATCAACCGACTCACATGACATTTGCTGCCCCCCGCGTGGCTACCATTGGCTGCTTTGTGTTAGAGGTCGCGCGCGCGGGGGATGGCTTGTTCGTGTTGATGCTAGATGCCGATTTGACCTCTTTGTGTCTTGGGCCAAACGCATCCAGGCCACTGATGGCCAGCTCAACAGTCTCGGCAGTCTCAGCAGGTGTGACGAAAGCATCCGTATACTCGTCATACGATGGAATGTCCGCGGCAATACCCGAGTCATCCAAGCTCTGAGGGTTGAACGGGTAACGAGGCGCAATCGAAGGACGGTCGTCTTCCTCGTCATGGTTCCAAACTGACCCCTCGCCGAGGGATGTGGTCCTGTTGAGGGACGGGGAGTCACTCTGGTCGGTGCTAATAGTATAAGTCACGCTCTTGCTCATGAGGTGCATCTGGTCGCTCAGGCTTCTCACTTGAGCTTCCAGTGCCCCGCGTGCCAATCGCTCCGATTCCAGCAGAGCCAATAGATTGGCGTACTGCTCAGATGTCATGTTCCCAGACGAAGAGCGTGTGTCCTCCGCCGCATGCCGCTGTTGCTGATGTGACGGGACCATTGGTGAAAGTATAGTGGGGCGAGGCGTCACTTCCCCAAGCTCTCCAAATGTCGTCTTAGATGTATTGGAATGACATGTAGACAGCCGGTTGACGCTGTAGCGTCCTTGTCCCACAAACGACATGTCACTAGACTGCAGGAGCATGGAGTGGATTTCACGATTGCTGCTTCGTCCATGCAACTGCCGCGAGTCGGATAATGGTCTCTCGATACTCTGTTGTCGAAGGACAGAAAGGCTGTTGCCGAGTTGAAGGACAATGCTTTCAACACGGCTCATGCGCGTCTCGAGGTCGCTCGCTTGTCTCTCATAAGCAGATGGGTCCGCCCAGCCAGAACCAGTAGAATCGACTGACCTCGCCGAACTCTTGCTTCGATCTGTCTCACGCTCTTCCTCTTCCTCCTGATGACTCATGGTAGCGGGGCGTGGGGGCGTTGCAGGTCGTTCTTTCGGAGATGACGACGAGCCCAGGATTCGTACTGGCTGTGGCTCTGGCTGTAAGTGTGACCGTAGCGACCGCTCTTCTAGTTCAAACTCCTGCTCCAGCTCCGTCTCTAGTTGTGTCTCGAGCTTTCTTGTCCCTTGCATAGGCAAGTGCATGTATTCTTCGTCGGCTACATGTGATATGAGAGGTGCGGCATAGCCATCTCGCCAGTAGCGGATTTCGGCGCTGCGCCGCCGCGTCTTGTCTCGAGGCGGTGATGATGCCGATGTAGCATCGGAACAAGGCGTGAAGATGAGGCTCCTGGACCGGCGCTTCAACCCCTGCGCATCGCTGAGAATGGCCCGCCCAATCTCGTTAGGATCATCATTCGCATCTTCCTTGGACGTTCGGCCATGAGAGCTGGCAGGTCGCGGGGACAGGCCTGCCAATCGCGAGCCGCAAGTCCATCGATTGCTTTCGTGGTGGTGCATTACAGAATCAAGAAGGCTCGTGCACTTTTCAGACAGTCTCAAGTCTGCACTTATTGAGTTTCGGGCACTTTGGATCGCCATGACGTCTTCAGGGCCGATGGAATGGGAGCGCAAAGCGCGGTCATATTCCGTGATGGGCATGGAAAGAGATCGCTTGGAGTCGAGAGCGCTGTGAAATGTTGGTGGTCTTTGTCCATATGGATCCTGTCATTGATGGGGTATTAGTGATGTTCACCAACGCATCGAGGAAGAATACCTACCATGCTGTGTTGGTTTGGTGGACCACCATCAGGCTCGGCAGAGTCTGTTCTGCCGCTCGGCAAATGAATCGCGCAGCCATGCTTTAGTCGAAGAACCTTATTCTTTCGGCCAAAAAGCCTGCCCAAGGCTGCGCGAATGACCGATTTCTTTCTCTGATGAGCCTGGCCTTGACTGCTTCTCTCGTCTTTCCTGCCGCCCGCGGACGACGCTTGTGATATTGATGTACGCGCAGCTAGTGATGAAGGCGCATCAGGTAATTGGCTCTCAAGAGTGCAATGATCGGTGGTGCGCGACGATTCAGATGTATATCGAGTACCAATCTGATCACGACTTTCCGGTGTTTGGCGCGACACCGTGTCAGCATCGTCCACAATAACAGGTTGCTCAGCTTCGAGATTATTTGCGGTTGAGGGCCGATCTCTTATAAACAAGTTGTTGTCTAAAGGATCAACAATGGGAATAGGATTCGAAATCTGGCCACGAATAGACTTGGACCAGGTCCGTGGTCTGCGGATGGCGCCACCAGCAGAAGATTTCCAAGGCATCATGCGATGGTGTTATAAGCGACTTTCGCGTGTCAAGAGAGTGATGGCAGGCGAAGCAAAGGAGCGAAATGAAGAAGAAAGATGGACGAGTATTTACACACTGCAGTCGGACAATGGCAGCATCATGGTCGTGGGAGCATTCCGGTGCCTTGCGCGGATGTGGGCGATGATGAATGCAGGTTCAATTTGGCACGCTCTTGCTGTTTGTGTAAGTCCAGCCAAGTGAGTGGCAAGGCAAGCGCGAACATCAAGCAGGCAACACGCCGGCAGGCAAGAGCAGGTAAGAGCAGGTAAACGCGGATCAGGGGGCAGACCGTCTTCGACTCTCAAGCAGCAGGCAAACAACACAACCACCACCAAAGACTCAAAGAGGGTCTCGAGAGAAGCGAAAGGATGGAGAAAGAAAGAGGGAGAACAACAAGTAGAGCCAGAGAAGGAGGAAAGAAAGGTAAATAAGACGGACGATAGATGAAACGAGGATTGCGGGCACGGTGTGCGAGGTGCGAGGGGAGGTGGTCGGTCGGTTGGGCTCATGTTTCAACTGTTTTGATGCGACTGTTGGACGGCTGCGGCTGCGGCGCCAGTGCCAGCCACTCTGGGTGGTCAGTCTGGTTGATTTGATCGTCTACTTTAGTTTGGATAGTCTGGTCTGGTTTGTGTAGATGTGTACGTACATATCTACTCTGTTCTGTCCTGGTCTGTTCTGGTCTGGTCGGTCGGCTCGAGCATTGCAGCATTGCAGCATTGCAGTCGTCCTCTCGCAACTGCGGCTGCAGGGACCCGAGCCAGCCACACCACCGTTACGCCGCTGCGTCTCCCCGACGTGACCTGTCTTGCCGCCCTGTTCAGCATCCAAGCAAGTCACATGTGCGCCCAAGTACCTACAATGACACACGTGGACGGCGCGGGCAAAGAAGAAAAGAAAGCCCCGAAACATGAGCCCGGGTGACGGCTCGCGCTTTGCGGGGCTCCCTTTGGCCTCTCTGCCCATTGCCCATTGCCCACTGGTCCGTGCGTGCGCCAGCACTTGCTTGTGCTGTACACAGTACGACTTACGGTACAGAGTACATGTACGTAGGTATGTGCACATGTACTACCTAGGTGCACATGTGAACGTCAGATACTCCGTAATAATGTACCCAAGGACCAAGGTAGATGATGTCCCCTCTTTCCCCTTCGCATATTGGTTGCCGGCTTGCCGCCATCCGAGCAGGGTTGTGCCCGTTGTGCCGCTGTTGATGCAATCTCTGAATCTCATGAGCGCATATACCATGCACAATCAACTACCACGAGAGGCTCAACGGTCAAAGACACATTCTTCGCAGTTTTCTTGATTTTGGACATTATTTTCATACTGGCATGGCAATACATGGAGGCAAGCCACACCACATGAGGCGCGTGTACGAGTTGGCCGAGTCAGGTGCAATTGCCTGTGCAGTGCGTAGCGTCGCAGCTTGAATCGAGGGCGCCGCACCACGACATGGCACTCGATGAAAGAACCAGTCTTCAGATACGAGTCAGGCCAGCCAGCCGTCCTTCGCCCATCGTCGTTCCGTCGTTCCGTCGTCCGTCGCATGCTATGGATGGACGGGGCTCTCATCTCATGATGGACCTTTCCAAGACGGACCACGGAGCAGCGGGCTACCCACTCACTGTACTTGGCCCCCCATTGTCACTGTACTCCGTACCACTCGCTGTACCTATCACAGCTTGTCAAGCACCCCGCGTGACCCGAAACCGACCCGACGCTTTCAAGTTTCCCTACGCTCAGGTCCCCCGCGGCCCACGATGCTGCCATTGTCTGCCCGCCACGTTGATGAGCCCCTCTTGAAAGAGAAAAGCAAGACATCTACTGGCTGAATGCCGTCGCTCGCTCTGTTCCTGTCTATCTACATACCTACATAGCTATGTGTGTCACGGTGCAGTGTGTACCGAGACACAGCGCTAGTGCGACAAAGACGAGGGCAGAACCCGGGCTGAACGCATGCGCAGCGCAGAAATCATGCCCCGTTGTGGCACATTGGTCCGTTCATGCACGCTGCACGCTGCACTTGCATGGATAGATCATAGATGCGCCACCGCGATTCTTCTCACAGACAGAAGAAATCTCCAACAAGGGGCGGGCATCCCTATAACAGGCAAGTGGCTGGCCTGTGCAATCCGTTGATTGGCGCGCCCGTTGCTCGCTTAATCATGGCGAGAATCCAGCACCATCCATTAGCTACGAATAACTCCGTACTCCTCCGTACCTACATACCTACCTACCCTACCTACCTTGGGTCCCTCGATACGGCCCAAACCAGCCAGTCCAGCTTTGGTCTAATTCCAGAGTCTATACAATAGGTAGTTTCAATTGATATTCACTCCTTGGTCTGGTTTGGTCCTGCGCCCGAGTGCTTCTTAGCGTTTTCCACTTCCGCCCCCAAAACGCGACAAGGCCCTGCCATGCACCGCCAATCACGTCGCGAGGAAGCATCCAACACAACGGCCCTTTGTCGTCCATATTCTCCAGACGGAATGAGAATAGACAAGAGACATACGCACGTTCAAACACGGGCAACTTTCTCCCGCAGAAGAGGAGGAGTGTCCGTTCCACAACAGGCTAGTTACTAGCACCTGAAACCAGGGAATCCACGGGGACTGCATCCCGTCCCGTGTCAGTCACCCGGCTTCGGCGCACGTAGCCGCTGAAACTCCACGTCTTTTCTCCCGTTGACTTGCACTCCGGGTAGCTCAATCCATCGTGTCGATAATGAGGACATGTTGTGAGTCTGACTTGTCTACTGTCTGCCAACATGGCGCTCATCTTCCTCGAGTGCTCCTCATTGCGCTGGGCCACTGATATGTAGTCGGTCCATACTGTCGTCAGGTCGCGTCTTGTGTAACTAGTCATTGCCTAGGCTGGATGCGTCGGGATATCGCAGGTCGGCCGTATCTTCGAGAAACTCCATCCATCTTTGGAGAAAGCGGCTGCCCCTGTTGTACACGTATCAGCAAGACGCATTTGTCAGTCACTCAGTAGACCGTCTCGAATGGAGCACGACGCATACACGGGTTGCCATCTCCATGCGTAGCCCCGCGAACTTGGTCTCTCCTCCGCAAATGTTGGACGCATTCGAGAAATAAACCCCGCTGTCGTGGTATGGGGACATGGAGACAAGCAAAGGCGTCCACCCCAAACACAGCATAGCATAGCACTTGCTCACCTCTTCATTGTTTCTGAGTCGCCAATTACGGTAAGTGATCGCTTTGGTCGAGTCATTGCCACTGTGGTCCAAGTCGTGATTAGAATACAACGACATAGAATTGCGCGTGCGAATGCAGGTTATCCAACGGGGCATACGTACCATTGAGTCGTCGCTTTTCTCCGAGGAATCCCACCTCGCCCTCGGGATTACTCCTTACCAGACTCACCACCACGGCTTCTTTTTCGCGGCCCTGGAATCCATCCACGCTGCCGAGTTCCACGCCTGGAAATTGTTCCTTGAGAGAGGCCAAGATAGCCAGCTAGATAGGGGGTCAGCGTCAGAAACCCATTGACAGTTTGGCTGCAATAAGTGATGCGAATGAAGTGGAGAAAAAAAGAGAAAAAAAGAAAGAAAAAGATGACCACAGGGAAAGATGGAAAGAATGCCAACAAGGAAAGCCATCAGAACAAACCTGTGCATTGTACGGCGTAATAACCGCGATATCCTCCGGCCTCACCCCCGCTTCCACCAGACCCCCAACATGTCTCCGAACCAAAGCAGCCTCCATCTCATTACTCTTACTCTCGCCCAGCAAACTGCCCTTCCCTCTACGCGGGGCCCCCTTCTCATCATCTTGTTCTTCGTTCCGCTCGGGAAAGTCCCCGCCCTGCGTATCAATAAAGATGACGGGCTCAGCCGTATCTTCGCAGTCCCGGACCCCATACTCCAGATCCCTCAGCAGCCGGGCCTTGACGCCCTCCGCCGCGAGGAGTTTCGACTCGTAGAGCTCATCAGAGGGGAAGCGCATAATAGATTCGTGCATTCGGTACTGCGTCGTGAGCATTTTCTTGATGGACGGCCCATGCAGGGCCAGCAGCCGATCAAACAGCGTCGTTTCAAGCCCCATGCCCCCAATAATGTCGTGCTGGGAAATTTTTCCATCTTCTTCCTTTTCTTCTTCTCTTCCTTGGTCATGGCTCGGCTGTTTCGCACTCGGCGACTTCACACTAGTCTTCGAATTCAGCGTCTTAATCGTCGGCGGCAGCTGCAGATGATCGCCTGCACAAACCGCCTTCTTTGCTCTCAGCAACGGAACCCAGCACTGCGCCTCGAGCGCCTGGCTGGCCTCATCAATGATGACTACATCAAAGTCTTCGTTTCGAAGCTGGAATCCCCCCGCGCCGTGGAGCGTAGCCAGGACGACTTTGCTCCCTGCGACGAGATGGCCTACACATCTACGCTCTCGCTCGCGGTATTCCTTCCGTAGCTCTTTCAAGTCCCCGTAGATCTGGCGACGTTCTTTGCCGCTGCGGGTTTTTTTGATGGAGGCTTGCTTGGCATCCATTTCGGCGCGGACGTCTCGGACGATGGCGCCGGCTTCGGATGTTGTGGTGAGGATGTCGAGGGAGTGGTTCAGCACGGAGGGGAGGAGGCGTGCTGGGTGGCCGAGGCGGAGAATGGGGAGCTTGTGAGGGGAGAGGCGCTCGACGATGTTGTCGACGGAGATGTTGGAGGGGCCGCAGACGAGGATGCGTTGGGAGCGTTTGACGAGTTGGAGAATCAGTTCGATCAGGGTGTGTGTTTTGCCTGTCTTTGCGCATGGTTCAGCAATAGAAAAGCCTGGGTCGGCTTCTTTCTTCTGGTGTGTTCAAGAAAAGGAAGAGAGAGGGAAACAGGCAGCCATGTGAATTCATGTACTCACCCCCGGTGGTCCGTGGATCAAGGCAATCTCCCGCGCTGCCAACGCATATCGAATAGCCTCCTTTTGCGAATGATTGAGCGTAGCATCCACCCATTCTATCTTGTCCATCTCGTCCTTTTTTCCTGAGCATGCCACGGACGAAGGACTGGATAATCCGAAGAGGACCCGAATGAAGGACGAATACTCGGGTTCGCTGAGACTGCGCAGCTTTTCCATCGACTGGTTCATACTAGGGATCGGCCTGGATTAGACATGATTCTAAGAGGAGAGTAGTAGAGAAGGAATCCGGCCGTCTTTCTACATGGAATGCTGCGCCTTCTTCAAAACAACGCCTCGCAGACCATATTCCAGAAGCAAGCCCGAAAAAAACAGCCAAAGGCAAAGGGGCAAACAAATTCCACTTGCAAAAAAAAAAAAAATATACCGAAGACCCCCCTTGATAACCCCGTACTCTGTTCTTACCGTCGATACGTAACCTCATCCGCCAACTTTGCAACCCACAACCTCCCCCCCAGCGAAACCTCCTCCCTCCCCTCCTCCAGCGCCACATACACACCCGCCCTCTGCACCTTCGTCACGACCCCCCTCGACGCCTTCTTCTCCAGCTCGCGAATCTCCCTCTTCCGAGCTCCCCCCGCGGGCTGCTCCGCCACGAGGACAATGTCCCCCACGCGGATACCATGTTCGGGTAGCTCGCCGGAGGAGCTCGTCGCGGGGTCCGGACCCAGCTCGAGGAGGGTCTTGCCACCTAGACCGGTGCGCTGGGAGGAGGTGACGAGGTTCGTGATGGCGAGACCTGCGCGCTGGAGGCCGGCGGGGGTATGCGCAGAGAGGAGGGTGCTGGTGTCGGCGATGTCGATCTGCAGTTCGCGGTCGAGGAGAAGGAGCTGGGTGGTTGCGAAGGAGGGGATGTCGATCGGTTTGGGGGCCATGTCGGGTGTTTGCGCGGTCGCGGATCGAAGGAGGGGTTTTGGGCACTCGTTGATGTCAACCGTTCATGGTTGGAAGGGTGGTTATTGCGCCGAGGATGTGGTTTGGAGAGGTGAGGTTGAGGAGAAAGGAAGCTCCTGCTTCAGCCTCCACCACCACCAGGGTCCAGGACTCCAGAGTCCAGAGCTTGAAGCTTCAGCTTTTGATGTGGGCCCCGCTTGGGGATTGGCCCAAGTCGGAGTGGAGTGATGAACACCGGACGGAAAAAGCAAGAAAGACACGAGCCATGTCTTTCAGAGGAGAGCAAAGCAGTCTGTGAATTACTCCTTGGAAAGAAGGTCACGAGCAAGTATACCTACCTCTGACCGTACTGTGGATCTGATATAGAAACTGAGGAGCAACTTGCAAACATAAAACCTGCAACATGAATTTTGAACGCTATAGCAGCCATGCGATATATCTATGCAAAACATGGTGAATATGCAGAATACGAGCGATAGGTGGCAGATCAAGGCGCTCTGATCAACACAGGAAGCACCCAAAGCCCAGCACAGCCCATGCCGTATTACCCAAAAACACATCAACGATCAAGTCAAGTCAACCCTGCGCCCCGTGTATCACAATCACCACCACCAACGACACCAACATAATCGCCAGCGCCACCACCGCCACGAGCACTACGGTGCCCCTACTCGCAGGAAACTTGCCCTGAATAACCCACGACTGTGCGACAAAGTACCGCCGCGCGCCCAGCAGCAGCGTCAGGATACTGGTCCCCAGAAACGTCGCGCCGAGTGGCTTGCCCAAGCGGCGCAGCGTTGCATTGCTGTGCGAAGAGGCGGAATCAGAGCTGGGGTCGTCGGAGCCGGCGGTATCAGACAGGCTGGTGTTGAGGCGGAAGAGCTGCGTGACGGCGATGCCGATAGATGCAAAGGCGAGGGAAGTGCGCAGCCAGGCGAGAAAGGTCCGTTCTGGGGGAATCAGGCAGCATTAGATTGGTAGGTATGCCAGGGCGAGACGAGGCCTCTAGATTCCTTTTTGTTCTTTTATTTTTCCCTGGGTCACATAGCAACAGGCTTCTGGGTAACGGACGAACCTAATGCGAGATGGTCCCTCGCCACGCTCCCCTTGTTCTCCAGCTCAATGGACTGCAAGCTGCCCAGGACGCGCCTCATCCACGGTCGTGCCGTCGCATCGTCGCCAACCTTTGCAGAGTGTTGCTCCTCGCCCTCGTTGCGCTCGGCAGTAGGTGCGTCGGCAGCGGCAGCGGCAGCGGCAGAAGCAGCAGGGCCTCTCTTGGACGCTCGTTGGTGAACCATCTGCTCGGGGCCGTGCAACGTCTGGTAGTTGTAGTGTCCCGAGCCATGTTGCGGCACCATCTTCGTGGTTTCGTCTGGTGCCGCCATGGGGGTGGTTTTTGGAGTTGGTGCCGTCGGCTGTGCAGCGCAGTTCGTCAAGCAACCAAGGAGTGATGCATCACCAACACGTCTTGTAGGGAACAATGCATTGTGTAAGCCATGACGCAAAGACCCTCTTTTCTGTTCTTTTTTGTCTATTCCTTATTCGAGCGATCAATCGGGGCGGCTTGAAAATTGTTGCGAGGCGCCCATTATTATTAGTCGGCGTTTTCTTATCCGAATGGTCGCGCTCTGGGAACCCTTGGCTGCTTCAGTTTGCCTGCCGAGTGCGGCAGGTCCCGGCGGCTTAAAGAATCGTCAACTGGTGCTTTTGCGTTACCTACCTAATGGTACATAGGTACCTAAGGTATGTACATTGAGAGGAGGGACCGTAGCCGAGGCTGAGACGAAAATACTCCGCCGAGTACGGAGTTATGCAGCGCAATGTGATGATGGTCCTACACGTGACACAGTGCCAATCCAGTGCCGTTTGATTTTGCAGAGCACGGAACGGGTAGGGTCGGCACTTCGGAATTGTGTACCTCACCATGGACCATGGAAGGAGACGTGCTTGGCGCTGGTGAAGGCTGTGAGTGACTCTGCTGGGCCCAACGGTCTAGCTTCCACCGTTTTGGTTTTCGGAGCATAGGTAGCATACCCGAAGATGACTGACGACTCGCCAGTTACTTGGAAATAACACAACTCGAAGAAACAAACCACTTGCCTCCAGAGCAAGGCCACGGACGGAAGCATCGTCCTGAAGCACAATGTAACACCAAAGTCCCGCCGTTCAGATGCTGGGGGCCAACGACGGTGACCGAGACGGCCATCTTCCACCTCTCAGAATCCGAAATCCGCCGTTAACATCGACGATTCGGCCACCTCAATAGTAAGACTCACCGGTGGCCACGACATTCACGAGATCAAAAGGCGGAAACGCAATCCACGGCTTCAAACAAGCCGTTGGAGCCAAGTTTGAGCCAACATGGGCAAAAGCGAAAAAAAAAAGGAAATTGGTCGAATACAAATTATACAATAACGATATCCCAATGGAGTCTACCCTCAAGTCTGTCTCGTGACAAGATTTTGATCGTTGGCAGCAATTTCGAAGCAGCTTCGAGAGACGTTGCCAGTGGAATAGGTAGCAGAATCTGACTTTGCGTTTTCGAACGGCCGTTGCCTCCTGACAGGTTTGCTTATAGTCACCAACGCAAACGAGTCCATCCACTGTAGCTAAAGCGCGTAGTGTAGTCGGTTGTCATCGAGTCTGAAGTCCTGTGAAGAATGCGGGTAGTATTGGACACTTCAGGAACTCGGCCGTTCCCATCCTCCTCGTCTTCGGCTCATACCCGAGGATGACGGATGACGGATGACGGATGACGGATGACGGACGACTCGCCCCCAAGTGCCCCAGTGACGCAGAGAGAGGCGACTCTGCGGAAGGCCATGAGCGAAGCACGCAAATGTCTAGCCAGTAGACTAATGCGCGAAGCTCTCGCCACCCCGTAACGGTCCAGATACCCTGCCAATACACGGACTTCCCCTCCAGTCGGAAGTCCGTCTGACCTGCAAAAACTGGTTCTGTCACGACAAGAAAGGACCGGTACTATCACCCACGTGGGAACATCAGGACACTTCATGAAGCTCACTCGTTTCAGTGGCAAAGATTTGACCACTTTCCGCGCTTGGTGGGTCACGGTCAGTGGTCACGTCTTATCTGGACGTAAACACCGACACGACAGCCTTGACACGGACACAATCAAGATTAGTTGGGTTGGATCACTCCTTTCGGAAAAGGCCCTAATCTGGCATGTTCACAGAGTACAAAAATATACACCCCCTGAACTCCCCGACACGTGGACATCCTATTCGGCAGCCTTGAAAGCCAACCCCCTCGATGATTCAAACTGATGACACATTCGGCCTTGGTGACAAGGACTTCCTCGAACACGAGGAAACCGAGCTGCGCAAGGCACGTTTCGCGGTCCAACACCATAGATATATATCTCTAGATACCATCCTCGCTCTGGAGGGTGGAGAGCAAGAAGATTGGATCCAGATTCGTTTGTTTCGTTTTGCATGCATGCTCTTATTTGTCTCCCCGACGAGCCGACACCGTACGGCCTAAAGGCGTAAAATACAAGACTTTAAAAAAAAATACGCAACTTTATCAAAATACACAACTTTATAAAAAAAACCACTCGTCTTCAACGAATGTATTCTGAGAAATATCATGGACGGATGCATCGATCTAAAGCCAAAAGATCAAGGGCCTTTGTAGTCGACATGTTCAACATGCCCAACCTTGTTCATTGCAATCACGATCCGTATAAAAGGCGCTCACATATTTCATTGTGAGCCTCGCAGAGCTTCATCACAAACATGGCCAGAGACACAGATACCAAACTGCTCGACAAGCCCGTTGCGCGCCGCGCCGATAACTCCTCCATGCATATGCGTCCCATTCTATCCATCACACACGTCCCATGCATCATCATCATCACTCATTTCACTCCCTCACCAATACCCTCTCATACAGCGCCACAATACTCAGTCTCTCCGCTGCAGTGCCCCAAAGCGAATGGCACGGCACCACCGCCAACTGTCCCGAAACGCGTCTCTCTAACCACGCCTCTTCCTGCCCACTCGTCGCACTCGCATCCACATACACGAGGTAAGGTTCCAAGTTTCCAGTCTCAGAATCACACTCCCGCGGCAGCAGCAGGCCTTGTAGACTATCGCGGTACGCCTCCCGAAGCTCCTCCGCTGATGGAACCGCTGTATCTGCATGTTTCGATCCAACGCCACCACCACCTTCATCATCATCATCATCTTCTTCTTTTTCTTCTTCTTCTTCTTCTTCTTTTTCTTCTTCTTCTTCTTCTTCTTCTTCTTCTTCTTCTTCTTCTTCTTCTTCTTCTTCTTCTCCTTCTTCAGCAGCAGCAGCATCTTGCTGTCGGTATGCCAGAGTCGTCTGCAGCACCACATCATCACCCGCTCTTACAACACAATGCCAGCCCCTCCACCGCCCAGCCTCCAAACCCCCACAGTGGAGGACATGCATCGAGCCAGCCTCAATGCCCTTGATACCAGAATGAGCGTGCCATTCTACCAAAGAGTCACGCGGCAGACTCTCAATCTCAGCGCTAAACACAGGCGCAATGCACGACTCGGCGGCCTCGTTCTGCTGTTGTAGGGTATAGATGGACCAGTCGGGGAGTGGGAGCGGCGTGCTGTCGCTGCTGCTGCTGGAGTTCCCCAGGGACTGGTATTGGGCGTCGTGTTTCAGATCCCATAAATCAGGGCCATCGAGCTGGTCTTCGTCCTTCTCGTCCTCGTGCGGTGAGCCGTGTGCCATGCGCCAGGCCTGGCCCGCGAGTAGGACGCACTCTCTCATTGAGGACTCGCCGGGCTGTCGTCGACGTGTGAAGTATGCTACTGCGCTTGTCCAGCACTGGACGTTCATCTCGGTGCCTATTCGCCAGAGGTGCTGCAACGAGAGAACGATCTGCTGCTGGGCTGTGGTCTCGGGTGTTGAAATTGGTAGCGTCATGCAGTCTGGTACCAGGGGTATCTGGCCTGCAATGTGAACGGTGCGCAGCGTGGTTGGTCTTCCCCTTGCGGTGATGGCAGTTTCAATCGCCTGGCTGTAGGGACCAATGTTGGCGGGGGCCCAGTATGATCGAGATTGAACATGGAGTCCGTTTCGGAAGTGGGCGATCTTTGCTGCCTCCGCCACGGGCATGGTCATGTGCACCACGATGCTATGGCCCTTGGGTAGTAGATCGCCACACGAGATGGTGATGCGAGAGGGCGGATTCGCTCTCTGGAATAGTTTGCCGTATTCGTCGTTGATTTGGGGAAAGTCTCTCATGTCTCGGAGGAGGACGATGACGCTGGACACGTTTCGGGGATCGAGGCCTTCTGAGGATAGAAACGCCCTTAGTTTTTCTACAACGTTGATCGTTTCGCACTGTATAGATATCCCTAGAGCTTGTGAATCTGCAACAAAGGAGCGTCGTGTGTGTGTTTTGTTGCTGGAGTCGTCCCAACTGTAAGTAGCCCAGGCGGACAAGTTTCCTCCCAGCCTCGACACGCTCCAGTCAGAACACGCAGGCGCACAAGGGAGTAAGACTCTCTCTGATAAACAACTCGCGATGACTTGAAACTTGGATTGCAGCAAGACTGGCTCACGAATCCTGATCACCACATCATCGGGACTGCGCGGCACAGCAAGGGCCTTGTCCTCCAGATGCGCGCCTCGGAGCATCAACCACGAAGACCCTCCCCCCTCAGAAACCACAACGCGTCCGTGGTCGGGAACGCAGATCCGCTTCTGGAATAGGACGTCTGGCCCATCCAGCACGAGTGTCTCGAACTCGCCACCCTCGCCGAGTGTAGCTCCTCCGGTGAAGCCAAACCTGCGAAGGGAGGCCTTGATGCGGCTTACGCCCTTTTCGCTCGTCACCCTCTCCCACAGGTGCTTCTCTTCCAGACCCGCGCTCGCCACCTTGATGATCCGGGCATCCAGCCCCGCATCGGCCATATCCCGCAGTAGCTGGGCTTCGTCTGCCAGATCAGCGTCCGGGCCAGGCGGTAGGATCGGGTACTTCCACAGGTAGGACAGAGGGGTCAGTCCTAGGCGCAGGGCGACCGACTCGACTCTTGTGCGCTGGTATGTCGACAGGATGGCGCCCGAGCAGAGAGCATTCGCCTCCGGGTGATGGGCTCTAACGGCTCTTAGAAGGGACAGCATGGACTCGGTCTCGTCGGGACTGGAAGACGATGAGGACGACAGTGAAGTATGATAGTCATAGTCCCTCTCGTGTTTCACAGCGCCTCCGAGGATGGGCTGGCGGTATAGCGGTAAGCCAGTGGCCTCGGCATAGAGGGAGATGACTTCATGACCGACGGTTTGGTACATGAAGCTATTCAGGTCCTTGTTCGCAGACTCCTCGTTGTAATTGTTGCCGTTTGGCACACTTTTCGCCACCAGCTCATCCTGCTTCTGATTTGGCAAGATTATGCGCAATGCAGTCTCTCGTCTTGTCCCGTCTCCCGACCCATGCTTGCCAGCTTCCGCGGGGAACAAATTAGCTAGCGCGACGATGTGATGGCCATGGCGGATGCAGTGAAGGAGGCTGTAGAAGCTGTCCTTGCCGCCTGAGATGAGCGCAATGACATTGAGGCGCTCGGCCGACATGCTACCGGTGCTCGGAGACTGGAATCTGGACTTTGCAGCCGATGCGATGCTCTACTGTGTCGTGTCGCATTTCAAGGGCAAGTCGGCGTGATGGTGAGTGCGAGACGTGATGGTGGTCCATGGAAATGGTGGGTTGAAGTTCCAAGTGGACGTCACGTGGTCCGTGTGTGGCTGAGATGGAATCCTGCGATGCGGCACGGCGCGTGCAGTTCTGCTAGTTACATGTACTGACGGGCGATTCAATTTCATCTCTCCCTTCTACATGCAGCTAGCTATACAGCTTTCTAGTAAGTTGGAAAAGTCTACACAAACGATCAATTGCCATGCTGTGGCTCAAGGATGTCTTCATGTCGTCCATCAAGGCAGGCATCAAAGGAAATGGCAGCTCCTTGCTTTTGATGGTGACGGGATTTGTCGCAGGGTACATAGGGGTATATACCGCACATCAGAGTGGCCAGACGGCTGCGCCCATTCTGTTGTGCGATAGGGTTCACACCACTCAATAGTAATACGGCCCGCATGCTGAATGCTATTAAACGACACTTGCAAGTTGCTCCTACCAGCACAGCTCTCCCATGTTCTCTAGCCTTTAAATCGCAGTCTTCTCGCCGGCCGAGCAGGCGTAGAGGTAGGTAGGTATAGTAGACAGATTACATCTGCTCTTTTCGCGTGTTGAACGCCAATTGGCAAGGATGGGTTCCTTCACTATTATCGGAATACCTATAGATAATAGGCTAACGTGCTTGATAAGCATGCGTCGCAGAAAAGCATGCGTCGCACTTTTCAACACACCCTTCATCATCTACATGATAA
>SRPQ01000426.1:0-20394 GCA_018360075.1 Claviceps cyperi
GCCCCGACAACTCGTCTTGACTCTCAATGGGCCGGTCCATGGCGCGTCAAGGAGGAAAGAGGCTTCAGCTACGTTATCGCCACCCGCACCGTCAAAGAAGAAGACGACCTGTGCCCTGGCGCTTTCCCCAACGACGAGCACCGAGCAGTAGCTCGACCGTCCACTGAAATCGCAGATGACTCCTTGATAGACGAGTCCTCTCTGCCCCGCGAACAGTCAGAAACCGACGTCGATATTCAAGTCGCCGTCGACGCCCAACTCATGGCGTCAACAGAAGATACGGCCAACGTAGAGACCCCTCAGTGGGCTCGACAACTGATGGAGCAAGTTTTTGCGCTTCAACTGAGGGTCAACAGTATCGCCACGCCCACCATCCCTACCCTCTCAATCAATGCCAAGGAAGTTCCTTGACGAGCATGACTGAGCCTTTCGCACCGGCTGATCTATCTAACCTTTTCGCATGCTCATCATCATGCTCCTAGAAGACGAATTCGTATCCTACAGACAGGAATGTCGTCTCTAACCACGTGAACAAACATCAACAAAAGGCCCGGGTCTAGCCACCGATGAACGCTCGTGTCAATTAATTTGATGGTATAGACTTTCCTATCAGCTTCCATCCATTTGTCTTCCTCATTGTAGAATTTCAAATATGTCATCTTTTTGTCATCGGGTCAAGGCGGCGCCCTCTTCTTCTCTTCTCCTAGGGGCGCCGCCTTGATCCGAAGAAAAAAGACGGCATATATTAAGCAATTTGGGGGCACATGGTGGGTGTATATTTATTTGACTGAAGAACTAGTTTCCCAACTTGTGGGAAAGTGGGAATACTATGTACATAATCGGATGGTGCGGCCGTCACGTGATGCGGCTGCCAGCACGAGCAATGGCTTATTCCTCAATAGTATATTTGATGTTTTCCAATCATGAAGACAAATGGATTGAAGCCGATGTCAGATAATAAGGACTGGCTGCTCATGGCTACAATTTTGACATGGCGTGACAGATTTTATTTGGGTGGCGGCAGCAGAATATGTTGCCACACTAGTGAGGCGGGGTGTTCGCGAATCGCAAGACTGCGACGAGCTCATCTAGTAGTTACAACAAAATACACAACAGAAAAACCGTTCTGAATGAAACTGCACTACCAATCAGGCACTCAATTATGCACCTTGCTCAGACTCTTCTTATTCACACTAGGCCATTTATCCCAATCTCGGTGCTGAGGTCGTTTTTTTTTTACATCGATGGCAGATCCAAATGGACCCCACGTCACTCTTGTGCAGCTCATGCGGCCACTGCCGCGCGACGCAACGAATTGCAGCTACCAAAGAAACTAGCGTAACGCGTGAGAGGCACACACGGGAGAAGAGGCCTTGCTGGCTTGCTCAGGATTGGCTATTTGACATTATTTGGGTAGCACGGCATGCCGGAACCGCTACAGCCGCACCAGATGCCTGCGACATGATGTCAGTCAAAACACGGGCTGTTGTGCGGAAGAAGAGGGGAGGAAACACGAGGTTTCAGTCGCGGGCGGGGTTGTGATGGACAGGCTGATGGATGTGAAAAGGGGAAGCTGCCCGCCCTTGTTGGCGAAAGGGCTTTGCTCTGACATCTTATTCAGGGTGCCGAGGAAAAAGTCGACCGCTCTCTTGCTTACTTTGAATTTTTCACGAGGGGGGCTGTTCACAACGCAGAGAAGGTAGCAAGTGAAACTGTAAAAAGAGGAAGAAGAGAATGGGTTTGACGAGCTGACCAAGACAGGAAGAAAAAAACTACAAGCAGGGAAGACGAGGAGGGAGACAAGAAGAGACGACGAGAAGGGGCGCAAAACGACAACGCAAGACAAGAACACCAAATATCATATCATATCAACAAACAGGCTTACTCACAACCACTGGCATGTCCCAACCCATCCCACAACCTCGCGGCTTGCCCCTGCTGGGCAATATCTTCAATGTCTCCCCCAGCAACACATGGACTTCCCTCAAGAAGCTATGCGAGGAGCACGGCGAAATCGTCCAGATCACAGTCCTCGGTCACAAACTCGTCTTTGTGGGCAGCGTCGCTCTCGCTGAAGAGGTATGCGACGCCAAGCGCTTCCGCAAATACGTCGGCGGGCCAATCGTCGAGATGCGCGCGGCCGCTCACGATGCGCTCTTCACAGCCTTCGACCACGAACCCAGCTGGGGCATCGCGCACCGCATCCTCGCTCCCCGTCTCTCGGCCGAGGCGATGCGGCAGCAGACCTTTCTCGACATGCGCGATACGGCTAACGAGCTCCTTGCCAAGTGGGAGGTCCGGGGATCACACGTTATGGAACCGCTCAACGCGCTGCAGCGCCTCAACCTCGAGGCCACGACACTGGCACTCTTTGGCAAGAAGCTCAACTGTCTGGATGGGCCGGAGCATCCCGTGATCAAGGCCATGGAGGACGCGACTTCCGAGTCTATTCTACGTCCGACGCGGCTGGCGCTGCTGAATACGCTGCTGCACCGCGGCAAGTTCAAGGCCGCCATCGCGACGCTGCGGAACTACGCCAGAGATATTGTACGGGAGAGGCAACAGAACCCCACGGAACGGGGTGATCTCCTCGCGGCCATACTGGAGGGCCGTGATCCCGAGACGGGCACAGGGCTGACCAAGTCGCAAATCATTGACGAGATACTCTCCATGCCCATCGGCAGCAGCACGGCGCCGTGTCTGCTCACCTCGGCTCTCTTATTCCTTTCCGAGCATCCAGAGGCCCTGACGCGCGCGCGGCAAGAACTCGATGCCGTTGTCGGCAGCAGTAGCAGCGGCATGAGGGACCTCACGCCCCAAGACCTCGACCGCTTGCCATATATACAGGCCATTGTCCGCGAGTCTCTCCGACTGTCTTTTGCGGCCCCGGGCTTCAACAGAGAACCCATCCCAGCCGCTGACGCGTCCTCCAAAGCACCGATCCAGCTCGCGGGAGGTAAATACCAAGTCGCGCATAATCAGCCCATCATTGTTGTCCTGGCAGGCGTGAACCGTGACCCGGATGTCTTTGAGGATCCTCTCGTGTTTCGGCCCGAGCGCATGATGCCGGAGCCGTTTGAGACGCTGCCTGAGGGGACCAAGAAGTGGTTCGGGACCGGCAAGAGAGCGTGCATAGGGCGGGAGTACGCGTGGCAGTGGAGCGTGCTGGTGCTGGCCATGCTGGTAGGGAGGGTGGAATTTGAACTGGTGAGGGGATCGGGGCAGGAGAGTGAGCTAGAGTGGGATGGGTGGTTCAATTATCGGCCTGTGAGGATGACGATGCGGGTTGAAGTGAGGGGCAGAAAACCCTTGGTTGAGATTTGAAATGAACGAGTGAAAGTGGTGGAGGTAAAGTCTTGGGTGTGAAGAGAAAGGATTGTGTTGAAGAAGGGCGGTTCGGGTGGAGAAGAGGCAATGAATGACAAGGGACGCCAGGCTTCCATTCCTCCAAGATTTTATTCACCAAGCCTCCATCAAACTTAGCTTCCAGTAATGGAGGTCTCTGATTGTTCTTTTAATGGTATTTATGGGCGAGGAAGCGGTTTAATAACACTATGAGGTTTCGAATGTAATGCGCCTTTCGATGGCCTACTTATTTCATAGCCAGAGTTGGGTCTAGCCGGTCCTCTATCTACACATGCTCGCCCTTCTTTACAACAAGGGGGCACGGGATGTCAATTGGAACAACTCATAACGGTTTCTGTCCCGACTAGCTTATGCGAGCCGAGTGTCCTGGTCCATCTCATCTGTCTCTGTTCTCGACTTGTATGTTGTGGCAGAAAGAAGTAGAAAAGCTGCATCTGTCGAGGAAAGTGAGGGAGGAAGAGAGGAGAAGAGAAGAGGAGAAAAACGGGAAGAAGAAGAGCTACAGAAGTCTGATTTTGTGATTTTGTGAAACATGCTTCACCATGTCCTGTGTGCCGGCCTTACATGGAAACTCCAACTCTCTAGAGCGAATGAGCCAAAAGGAGATGAATATGTAGACTAAAATGCTAAATGATGACAGCAACGAAGCAAAAAAAAATTGAAGTGAAACATCAACATGTGCAAGGGTATATAAAACATGAAACGCCACAACGGTATGCTTTATATGCTTGAAGTGAGGGCAAGAAGATAGGATAGACAGGAATGAAAGGCCGAGGAATATGGCAAGATGGGCAGCACATCGAGCCGCCCATGGCCATACTTGATTAGAAGGCAATAGAGTGATGGAACAAAGAAGCAAAAGAGAATTGAACCGGATCGATAAAGGGTGAACACAGAATGAACAAAGGTGGCCCAAGAAAGGTGAATGCAAGGGTAAGAAAGGGAGACTGGAAAGGTTAAATAAGGGTGATCAAAGGAATACCGACAAAGGTTGATAACTTCAAAGGCAACGCAGGAAGACCCAAGAAAGATGGATGGATAGAAGAATGAAACAGAGAAAGATCAAAGGGCAGACCGAAAGGATAGAAAGGCCGATGAAAATGCAAGACAGAAGCAGATGGCATCAAACCCTCAGACAGTCCTACTCTTCCGCAGCGAAAAGAACGACCATCCCCGTCTACGCTCCTCCTGGCCCTGGCCCTGACTCTGGCTCCGACTCTGACCCTGCTGTTTCTCAGGATGCCCCTGATCCTGCTCCTGCTCATCCAGCTCCAGCCTATAGCGACGCACACTCCCCGCGTCATCCTCAAAGCCGACATGGCGCCCCGCGAAACACTCCGGGACGAGGTGTCTTCGGATCCAGCCCTTGACACCCCGACTGGCCGCATCAATAGCCGCGTACTCAAGACGACGAGTACTGTCGCTCGTCCAGTAATGTGTTGTAGCCGGTGGAGGAGACGACGGCTGCGGCTCATCACCCCCCCCTCGGGGTATATGGCTCTCAGCATGACTCTCCGAATGGTCGCCATGATCCTCATGCAGCTGCTGCTTCCCCTGCTCAGCCTCCTGGGCACCCGCCGCAAAATCCTCAAGCTGCGGCGCCGGAAAGTAAAAATAGCCCGGCGATGATGAAGCATGTGCGCTCTGCGCCCCAGTACTTGCCGTCCGCGCATGGAGTAGTGACGACGGCGTCGGCTGCGGGTACGACTTGGCCGAGCGCCGCGTCGAGGGTCTCGTGCGCGGCGCGCGCGTCATGCACGCCTGCGCAGAGTATCCCGAGTTCTGTCTCTTCCTCTCATAGCCTGTCCCTGATGTCTTTGTGCGTGCATTCTCCCTCGCAGCCGCAGGAGGTGTTGCACCACCCCGGTGGCATGCTGCAGGAGCGGCTGAGGCGCGGCCCTCGGCACCTTCTCTGTATCGTGATCGTGATCGTGACCGCCGCCGTGGTGACGGTGGCTCCTGCAGCTCAATGTCGTGGAAGCTGTGGTACCTCGTCGTTGTGTCCGAAAGGGCGAAGCTGTGTCTGGCGTCCATGATGCCTTTTTTTTTCCTTTTTTTTTTTTTTTTTCTTCTTCTTTTTTCTAGACGACGACGGCGGCGAAGGGGGCGTACAGGAAACGAACGAGAGGGACCCTGGGGGTGCTGGATGTGTTGTTTGTTTCCTTCGTAATAAACTTTCTCAAGTATATACGGTAGGTATGTACGTGTGTGTGTGTGTGTTGTGTTGTGTTGTGTTGTGTTGTGTATGTATGTATGTATGTATGTATAGTTATATGATGCACACACTCAGAAGTCATATATAATATGTGTGTGCTTATTTATAACGAAGGCACATATATGTATAAGAGAGCTTCTTCAAGATAAGACGATGGTGCCGTTGCGGCCCACGTGCGTGGCGTGTACTTGTTTGTTATCAAAGGGAAGAGACAGACAGCGGACGATCTGATCTCTCGTTCGTCTTGGGACCGCGCGCTTCGGGGAGGCCACACGATGGAAGATGCAAGTTCGATCAAGAGCATGCAAGACACGCACTTTCTAATCCGTTTATATTGAACTGGTCCAATTGTGTAGAAACAATCGCAGCGGAGGAGGGATTCATTCTGTATTTTTTTGCCGTGTTTTTCTACTGCTTTTCTCTCTTCCTTTTCCTTCTTCTTGTGCCTGCCCCCACCAAACTTGCGGTCTGCAGCGGACGAGAGTGGCTCTTTGGACTTTGATTCGTGAAGATGAGGTCAGGGTGGGGGCGGTTTGTCATCGGCCGCAGCAGCGGGAGGAAGGGCGCTAGTGGAGCTCCAAGCGTTCTGCGCGGGGCATTTTGTGCGGGGCGATTCTTGCGTGCTTGTGACTCGTGAGGGTATGTACAGTAGGTACATATGTATACACGGAGTACATTTGTACATTTGTACATTTGTACATTGGTACATTTGTACATTGGTACATTGGTACACTTGTACACTTGTACATGTATACTTGATTCCAGCAATACTGTATGACTCAAGTATAGAGTGCTCTGTGTAGAGTAGACGATGGCGAAAGACCTGGTTGACTAGTAACATGAACATGAACAGAGCTGCGAAAAGGGGCTGCATGCAGAACAGGACTGTACTTGTACGAAGGGCCATTTGCGCGGCGGTGAAGAGCGGTTCCACGGGGCTCCGCTCCGGAGCACGTTGCAAGGGGCCCGATCCGAGGGGCCAGCGCCAAATGCAGGAGTCGGCTCGTCGAAAGAACGTCTCTCCTGCACCCCGGCCGGGGATGCATCGAGATTCAAGCATGATTCTGGCTCTTTCTGCACGGACTTCCGAATCTTCACGTACCGAAAAGCGAGAGGCGGTGGGGATAAGCTTATCCATCGCTGCTCTTTAGGTACATATAGTTAAGGGATAGATTGGCTGTCGAATCGCCTGTTGATGTGGTATGACTACACATGTACATAACTGGCAACTCGCTTGCCCAATCCATACTCCGTACGGTACATGTGGAGTACCTAGGTAGTACACTGTACAGTTGACCCGAACTGTCCATCATCGTCTTCTCTCTCTTAGATCAGCTAACTGTGTATTGTATTGTATCCATGCTTATCCATCGCTCGCCTATTCCCTATTACTATTGGCCCGTTGTTTGGTGTTTGTTTACATGTCTCTCTTGGATCACTCCTTTGACGCTCGTCTATCGTTTCCTATGACTACCGAATATTACTCGGCTCGGCTGTCCACTGTCAAATGTCCATCGTTGTCAACCACGTACGTATCCATGACAGCATCCCTCAACAATTCATCCTCACTTGTAAGGCAAGCACATGCCATCAAGCCAGTGGCGTTGTCATTGTAGATTATGACACCGACTGGCCAGTGCGAGAAGTCGTGCGCTCAGGTCGCATTTGTGGCGTACGAGGTGGCACTGCGCTGTGCTTTGTCTTTGCCAGAGGCATGGAAGGACCGGATGGCTCAAACGATGTACTACATGGAGGTTTCGTTGACGCACACATACGTGACACGTCGTGTCGTAACAGCAAAACGTGCCGTGCCATGCGGGTTAATGGCTGTAAACCACCGACCGCTTAAATTAACCAACATCGTGCTATCAAAATAAGGTATAATATTACTCTCGCCAGCGTACGCATCCCCCTGCGTTCTAGTCAAATCTTCAAACAGCAGGCTTCTTCAGCTCCTCATCCACACTAACGCGCTTCTCCGTATGCGCCATGAACACCTTGTGGAATCGTCCGTGGAAGATGTCCGTCATGTTCTCCTTGACGCCCGCCCAATTCTCACGCACAATGTCCATGGTAGGCCGTGAGAAGACGAGGTCAATCTCCTCAAGTGTCAGGTTCTTAGTCTCAGGCATGAAGAGAATTTGATAAATCTCGCCCAGGAACGCAATGCCACCGTAGAAACCCAGACTGAGACCAGTGCGCGTCATGGCGTTTTGCATCGACGTGAAGTTGTAGGTAACGGTGAAGGAAGCCAAGAAGAGGAGGGCGCTCGAGGTGGTCATGCCGTAGCTTCGGAGGTAGGTTGGATAGACCTCGGAGGGAATTACTAGACAACGAGTTAGCTGTGTTGAACGCAATGGCCGGGCAGAAAAAAGCTGGTGACTTACCCCATGTCAAACAGGCATACGAGCCAAAGAATCCCATGTAGATGATGAGACCTGTCAGGTAGAACCCTTCAGCGGCCATGGTCTGCGTTACAACGTCGAACTGGTATGAAATGCCAATGAGAACCAAGCCAAAGAAAAATCCTGGCAGCATCATAATGGCCCAGAATCGTCGGCCGCATGTCTCCATGAGGAACACGGCGGGGATGGTACCCAAGAGAAGCGATCCACCTCCAACGAGAGACATGTAGTTGGCCTTTTCGTCGTCAAAACCAATCTGGTTCATCAGCACCGACATGTAGTACATGATGGCGTTCACACCAGTGAGCTGTCCGAGAAGAATCATAATGTTGGCGTAAATCACCGCTCGGCGGGCGCGTGGCACACTGCATCAACCTGTGTGAGTGCATGTGAAGAGAAAAATGGTGGGCATCCAAGAAAAAACTCACGTGAAAAAGTCCATCCACGGGAATCGGCTATTTTGAGCGACCTCGACTACGGTGCTCTCGGATCGGACTGCGACAGCCATGACGAAAAATTCTTCCTTCGACTCAGTCGTCTCGACATCTCGAATGCGCTTCCACACCCTGAACGCGTCGAGTGGCCTGCCTTTGTGCATAAGGTATCTAGGGCTTTCTGGGAGAAAGAGCATGCTGTTGAAAGAGCGCAGTTAGCTTCACCGTCAGATCTTGTCTCGGGCCTCGATTCAACGTGGTCCAGTTTGCAGAAAAGAAACAGGTAAAAAGGACAAAAACTTACCCAGCGAACATGATGGTGGATAAAAGAAGAGAAGATCCAAGAATGTAGCGCCAGTTGCCGGGCACTTTGAGAAACATAGCAGCGACGGCATAGCCAAGGACCTCTCCCAACGCAATCATCAGCTGGTAGAGCGACACCAGGTTGCCTCGAAGACGGCGCTCGACGGTCTCCGCGACGTAGACAGGCACGGTACCGCCTTCCAGACCGACTCCGAGACCAAGAATGACGCGACCCGAAACAATCATGCCTAATTTATAAAACTTGTCAGCATTCACATTCTGCGTCCATCGGACAAGTTTGGCTGCATATAGCCAGCTTCGTGCGTACCGTAGTTCATGGAGCCCGCTTCGAGGGCAGCACCAATGGTGTACAGAATCAAGGACAGGTAGATTGCGCCCTTTCGACCGAGATATTCGTTCGCCGGAGACAAAATCAAGGCACCACCCACAGCGCCCAGAGGCATGCCCGAGTTGACCAAGCTGTTCTGGTGAGGATCGAGGTTCAGGTCCTTCGGTAAGTACAAGTTTGCGCCAGAGATGAGACTTTGATCCAGTCCAGAGAGAAGACCGCCCATACTGGCGAACGCGACCAAGAGCCAAGTAAAATGCCTAGGATCCTTGAACTGGAGTTGGAAAAATCCCTTCTTCAAGCCGCCTGACGCAGCAAGTTCCTGCTCCATCTCTCCAATAAACGTGTCGACCTGTTGACCACCCGCTCGAGCGATCTCGAGGGCCTCGACCTCGGCCTTGTCAGTGCCGCCACCGCCACCCATGTTGAACTGATTCTTCCTCTTGCGAGCGATGACGAAAGGTAATGAAGTGATACCCGTGGAACAAGCTCTTGTCGCCTTGCTAGATTGGGGACAAGAAGTTGTTGTCGTGGTGGCTGCAGTGCAAGATTTTGGGTACCGGGGTGGCGTGTCCAGTCGTCTGTTTATATAGGTAGGATTACACGAACCGGCAGCCGAGCACCGGGCTATTATTACACAAGGGCAATACGGAGAAAAAAAAGGAAATTTCGGTCACACGGTCTGGCGTTCCCACAACTGGGGTGAAACCTTGCGTTGTGGAGGAGCCGATTGGGCTCCGGATTGGTGTCCCCAGCTTTCACGAGCCGTGACCGTGAGATGAGCCGGCTGGTACCCTGACTCGTGCTCTTTTCTGTTGTTGCGCCGCGGAAAGCGACTGGAAAAAGGGCACGGAGTAAGACAAAGGCAACTCTCTCCCTACCTAGTTCCTAATTATGCGTGTAAACGGGCCCCATCCTATACCGGAACTTGGAAGACGAGGTTCGTCTTGTTGTATCCTGCACAGCGCCGACTGTCATCATCATATGGAGTACCTACCTCCTATGCTAAATACCGTTTTGTACTCCGTTGTACTACGTACATAGTACTAAGAGGACGGGGCGCATCGTGAAGCACGGCCTGGGTCTGCCGATTGCCAAGCCGTGGTTGGCTACAGAGCCAGCCGTTCCGTTGAGTTCGCCATGGATATATGTAGTAGGTAGAGTCCAACATGGCAAACTCATTATGACCGGCAAGGGAAGTGGCGGGTTTCCTCGCCACGCGATTTGTTTATTTTGTGTATGCATCCCCCGCAATATTCGAGTCAACTCTGATTCAAGATGAATTCTCGACGGTTCGAGCCGCGGGAGCGCTCGCCTGCGGCTTTTGATCTGATGGAGACGGGCGAATCTGTTGAGCAAAACCGATATGTATTTGGCGGAAAGCCACATCTGCATCTCGTCGTTCCCAGAGCCGAGCGCGAGTGACAAGCTCATGACGCGGCCGCCGCGGCTAGAAACCCACGCGAACCCCCATCTGGTCAGCCAGTAGCCTGAAGACTACCTACTCCGTAGAGTCTATGTTCCGATGCCTGGCCGACCTGCCAAAACCTTCCACTCCAAGGCCGCGTGTGGGCCTTTGCACCGGAAAACGTTCGTCCCAACGACTCGGGTGACGGGGCCAAAAGAAAATGTCCGTTGTTGGCGCCGTTGTTGGAACTTGGGTGGGCTCTCCACGTTCTCTTTCTTCACCCACTATGTACATCAAGTGGCGTCTAGTCAGTCACTAGGTATATGGACTAGGCTCTAATCAACCATGATTCTGGCCTTAGCGCCTGAAGAACGAGTGTGCAAAACCACAGCAAAGCTTTTTAAAAACCACCACCCAATTTTTATGACCATCTTTAGCGTTTGCCAAGGCGAACCGTTCAGCATGTTTCGTTTCATTGGTTCAAGTCGGTTCCTGGCAGCTGCTGGCTTTGGAACGCAAACCGAGACGCCGGTGGCCGGAAATGGAGTTGCCATCGTATGCCAGGCGCTGCTCTTGTCGAAGTCTGAAGACTCGAGAGTCGAGAGTCGAGACACTTCGGTCGTTTCGACAATCCCTTCGTGCCGCATGCCGCGTGCCGCGTGCGGGGCCAGGCTGACGCTAGATGACGGATGACGACATTGACGGCATGACGGTTCGAGAAAGCCCGAATCCCAGGCAATCTTATTTCAAGCTGTTCCATAGGACGCAAATGGCCTTGGTAGGCACGTCAGTAGGTAGTTAGCTTTCTAAATTCCAGGAGTCAGTCAACAATGCATCGGGTCCGCAAGTTGAAAACTGGGAATCTGAGACTCGTCAAGGGTCGCATATGTAGGATGTACATACCCAGTATGTACCTACGTAATGTACGGACTCCGGAGTATGAGACCAACAAGGAGATGTAACGGAGCCAATACTCAGCAGTCCGTACCTAGGCAGGTACATGCGGAGTACCTACGTGCATGTGTAAGACGGACTCCGGAGTATGTACCTACATACATATATTAGGTACCTACGAGCACGGAGTAGCTCGGACCCGGTCTCCGTGATTCAGACGCACGTGACGACGGCAGCGATCACAGAAGGGGCAAGAAGAAGGCAAGTTAGTTTTTCTTTTAAAAAAAAGACCCCGCCCATCAGATTAATTCCACCAATCACGTATCCATACCCCCACCTTCTTTGAACATCGCGGGTTCAATTTTGAAGGGATTACATACATACCGACTGAGCCTCGTCGTGTTCGCGCCCTACAATCGCCCTCTCCTGCCTGCCCCTTGAGATAGAAACCGTCTTCAAGTCAAGGATTCAACATCATCAAAGGGATCATGCAGTTGAAGAACACGCAGCGTCTGGAGCTGCCGCCCACGGCGGACATGCACGTCCACCTGCGACAGGATGAGATGATGGCTCTGGTGACTCCCACTATCCGGCAAGGGGGCGTTGATACTGTTTTTGTGTGAGACTAGATTTTCCCGTGTGATTTGATATGTGAAGGGCCCCTTGCTGACGAGTGGGATGCAGCATGCCGAATCTTGTTCGTACAACGCATTCCTTGTATATTCTGTCGATGCTTCAGCTTTTCCGGCGGTTTGAATGCCACCAGGATCGGAACGCAATTGACTGATGCTCGGACTAGGTTCCTCCCATTACCACGGTTGATAGGGTATGTTTTTGTTGCTCTCTATGACTGATGAATAAGCCAGTGTGAGCAACATACAGCCATCCTAAGTTCGAACCCATGCTGACTGCTCCAAGGCTCTCCAGTACAAGTCTCAGCTGGAGACCATCGACCCAAATGTGCACTACTTGATGTCTCTCTTCGTATGTTTGGAACCCACGAATTCGAAGGTCACTGCCTTTCGTTTACTGAACTGTGAAGCTGCATCCTTCCGTTACTCCTGATGTCATCGACGAAGCTGCCAAGGCCGGCATCGCCGGTGTAAAGATGTATCCTCAGGGTGAGGCTTCTTTGTTCGACACGACCTAGGTATTCACAGAATTCTGACCATGACAAGGCGCCACAACAAACTCCGAGAATGGTGTGGCCAATGTTGAAGCATTTTATCCCACCTTTGCCGCCATGGAGAAGAACGATATGGGTGAGTATCATGCACGTGGCCCTATTCATGCCCCTTGACTTGCTGATTGATGAATCGATGTCTTGTACAGTCCTGAATCTTCACGGGGAAGTTCTGGAAGCTCTGGCCCCTGAGGGAACAACTCTGGAGGAAGCCTTCCTGCCAACCTTGAAAAAGCTCCATGAACAGTTTCCCAAACTCCGTATCATTGTACGTCTACCACCCAAACTCTGAATGATCGCTGATTCGCACACCGTTCCTCCCAACTAACATTAACCAGCTTGAACACTGCACCACTTCTGCAGCGGTCGAGGCTGTCAAAGCCTGTGGCTCTACCGTTGGGGGTATGCACGCGTCACAATTCGCCTAGAAGGGCTCGATCGCACAGATACTAACGCCATGCCAACTAGCGACCATCACAGCACACCATCTCTACTTGACGGGTGCAGACGCGTGCTGCGACCCTTTTGCCTTTTGCAAGCCAATCCCCAAGAAGCCAACCGACAGAGATGCGCTCTTGAAAGCCGTCGTCAGCGGTAACTCCAAATTCTTCTTGTACGTTTGTCCATCACCACGCCTTGCCTCCTCTTTCTTTCTGTCTCGCAAAGATCGCAATGCCGAGAACGACTCAATGTCCTGACTACTCTATGCAGCGGAAGCGATAGCGCCCCCCATCAGATCCTCTCCAAAACTTCCGCTGAGCAAGGCAAAGTCCCTGCGGGAGTATTTACCCAACCGGCAATAACGCAGCTAGTTCTCATGGCACTAGAGGAGGGCATTGAGCGCGGCGACATCAGTGAGTCTGATGTGACGCAAGAAAAGCTCGAAGCCTTCTTGAGTCGAAATGGACGCCGGTTCTACAAGCTTCCTGAGACGTCGGGCAAGAAGATTGTGCTGGAGCGAAAGGGGGAGAAGATTGGTACGAGTGCGAAGAGTGCGGATGGCAGGACGGAAGTTGGCATATCGCGTGCCGGTACCGAGGTTTTCTCATTGACGTGGGACACGACGCAAGGGATTCTCGATGAGCATGCGGCGCAGGATGCAATATGAAAGGTATGTCTATGGGGGGTGTATCGTCCACCCAGCATATGTCAGTATAGGTATTACGGAGGGGAAAAGAATAGAGTGAGTTTTCGACTTCTCTTGTTTGGAATTGTCGCCCAGACGCACTTGCCTTACAACTTTCGGGTCATCAGGCATATGCAGGTGTCAACGAGGTAACCGACATCAATCAGCTAACTGCCATCACTCAACTGGTGCAATCTACTCATAAATTTGATGGTTGATTTTACATGCATCTAGCAGGATCCTGTATCGTATCATCGCTCTGTCGTAGGACTTGAGACCGTTAGCCGTTAGCTGATTGATGTCGGTTACCTCGTTGACACCTGCATATGCCTCATGACCCGAAAGCGATGGGACTTCAGGCACCGTTGGTGCTTCCAGCACTTGAAGTTGGGAACCTGGTTCGATTTTTTTCCAGACTTTGAGGGAAATGGCTCGGAACTCGCCTTACAACTTCCTCTCAGACTACTGTTTCAATGCTCCGAGTCGCGCAGTGATGATAGACCATTGTTGTTGTTGTTGAGTATTTTACGCCACTGCGTCCCAGAGGCGTGGCTCCGCTACCAGAATTTCAAGAAGGTCTAGGTGACCAAGATGAGAACGGCGTGCTGAACTCTCGGAAAGCACGCCGGTTTGATGGTGTCGTGGCTGGGAGGGGGGACGATGCCGCGGTCGTTGTCGATGTTGCTTGAGTTTAATTTACGACCTCGAACCAGCAGGACGGTAGATGAACAGGCGCCGTCGACGTCGGCGTCGACATCAAATGAAGTGGTGATAGACCAGTTTGAAACGCAGGCTATCGCAGGGTAGGTAGGTACCTAGGCACATACATATGTACATGATTAAAGTGGGGGATCTGCGTGTGATTACTGATGATATCAATTGACGAGTCAGCGATGCCAAGCGGGAATAAGTCCGGGGATAAGCTTGTTGACGTCATTCCTGTTTAGACAACTGCCTTACACGTAACATAGGTATGTATGTGCGTAGTTTAACGTTATTTGTTGTACATATATTGAGGAATTGCACGAGATTATGTCGTCCAAGCTTCAGCTATACTTGGAAAAAGAACAATACTATCGAGAAGATTCCAGCACGGAGTATGACAAGTTAAAGATGACCATGCCCACGAGATGTGACCTCGCCCGATTCGCTCGAGGCGCGTGATCGCATCCATCACCACTTCACAGAGCACAGAAACTGGCGGAATCAAACATACACCGCGGTCTGTTGCAGGCGGTAGAAGATGCCATGATGATGCAGACGATTGCCGAGTGCGCTGGGCACGTGACCGATCGCGTGAGTGCACGAGGATATTGGGGAGCGGGCACGCCATCAGCGGACAGAAAATTCTCGCTGTTGAGTGTGTGCAGGATGCTGGTGGCAGTCAAATGATCTCTTGGCGAGGAATGGACGAGAAGTCGGACCCTCGAATCTGTCCCCAGGTACGACGCAAACGTGGAAAGTATTCTTCGGCACGGCCCGAGCAGCAAACTCCGCCCGCCCAGTGCGTCATTGACGACAAACGCGATCCCCCTTGAAAATGCCTATATGTACGGGAAATGCTGTGAAATACATATGACGTCTCGGATGTGTACACGCAGACTGCTTGTCCGACTGACAGAGAACTTGTCGAGTCGAGCGGCCATGGTAAACTGTTCCTTGCCACTAAGCCGTACCAGACACAGTGTGGACACTCTCAGACTCAGTCTAGGTACCTGTAGGTAGTATGTACGGTACATTACATTAGGTATGTATGATGTACTTACTTCCCTTACTCTTAGCCGTGGCTGAACTCTTCCCGCAGTACTTATTTACTTATTCACTTGCTCGCTCCCTCACTTCTTCACGCACTCACCCTCAATTATTCTCACCAAAAAACATTAGTACACGACCAAGCATCGAAATTTCAGTCTCATTCTGCGCAAAGCCGATCACAATCCAAGTCGCACGACACAGGTGCTCCGATCGACCAATCCCCCGCCAATGGCACGGCACATACATCCTTCTCTCGAGATCGTCAGCCCCCCTGTACCTTCAAGGCGCGATGCCGTCTGAAACAGGAGCGTCGTCGTCGTCGTTGTCAGCGGGCCCGAGGCCGAAGAAGACGCGGGCCAAGCACGCATGTCGCGAATGCAACAGCCGTCGCGTGCGATGCAACGTCACCGAGGTGCAGCCCTGCAGCAATTGTGCCTCATCGGGGGCAAAATGCGAGATTCTGCCCTCTCGGCGCGGACGGTATGTTGTACTCTTGCTCCATGCATTTCGCACAGGTGTGGGGAATGCGCATGAGAAGGACGAAGGATTGGGGCCGCGAAAAAAAAAAAAAAAAAAGTCGTTCACTTCACCGCGTCATCGCCACTGGTTACTGATCGCCGTTTCACCCTTCACCCGCAGATACCCTCGCCGGTCTCGCAGACTGGAACCGGCTCCCGCGCCCAGCGCAAGCGCATCCCTGAGTCCGGCGCGCACATTCGAGACACACGCGCGTACGGCATCGTCCAGCATCGGCGATGATGCCTTTTTGCCCGATGCGACGCCCGCCCCGCGTTCAATCCGGAGCCGTTCTGGCGATGCCGCCGCCGCCGCCGCCGCCTCCGTAACCGAGAATAACCTCCCCGGGGCCGCTACCGCCTCGGCTCCCGGAACACTCTTCTTTGGAGAATCCAATTTCCTCACCCTCGTCACCGGCGATGATGCGTCCGCCGCTCAGGGCAGCGGCAATGCCTCCGCGAGCCAAAAGCCGCGCCTCACGTTCCCCATCCCCGACAGTCCCAGCTCGCAATCTCAGGTCCAAGGAGGCGGCACCAGCGTCAGCACGATGCGCTATCTCCGCGACGAGGGCGCCCTCACTCTTCCCGACCTACAGACCTGCATGCCCGCCCTGCAGGCCTACTTCGCCTGGTTCCATCCCAGCTTCCCGATCCTGGACCGCGCCGAGATCACGAGGCGGCTGGCCGCCATGGACGTGTCCCGCTTCCTGCTGCAGGCCATGCTCTTCATCGGCACCACCTACTGCGATGACGCCACCATCGTCGCCATGGGCTTCCAGGATAGATTGGAAGCCAAGAGCGTGCTGTACCACCGCGCGCGGTTACTCTTCCACGCCGACTGGGAAAAGGACGAGATTATACTGATCCAGTCCATCTTCCTCATGAGCTTTTGGCGTGCAGGACCGGCGGACGTGCGCGATGTGCGTTACTGGTTGGGCGTTGTCATCACCCTCTCTGAATCATACGGGTTGCATAGATCGTGAGACCACTGTCCTTTTTCTTCTTCAAGTCGTTCTAGACCAAAGACACATGACATAACATGACCTTGCTAACGGTTTTCTTGCGTCTTCTTTCTGAATAAAAGGCCGAGATCCACCGCGAAAAACACACCCATGTCTCGGATGAGAAGACGCATCTGGTGGTCTATCTACGTAGGTTTCTCTTTGCCCCGTTCAGCGTTCCCATGAGTCTAAGATCAAGGGGGAAAGGAAAACGAGCCCAGAAGGATTGAAGGATTGATTTTTTTTTTTTTTAAAAAAAAAAAAAAAACCACGGGCAGAGAAAATCGAGGACACAGAAATAGAAACGGAAAGAACGTCGCGTATCCATTATTGACTAACGCCCGCACAGGTCCGCGAAAGACAGGTTGCCGCCGCAATGGGCCTCCCGAGCCGCATCCGCGACGAAGACTGCGACATTGAGTCCTTGAGCGCTGCAGATCTGGAGTCCGAGGCCGTGTGTGTCAGCAACGAAGCCATCTTTGGGAGCTGCCAGCCGGAACATATCACGTATACCATCAAGATGGTGGAGGTGGCGAGGTTACGTGAGTACAATGTCCTTCTGTTTTGAGCTCTATATTCTTGTGCCCCCTGTTTCTTGTTCTTGGTTTCCCTGTCGAGCAGCAGTGTCCAAAGAAGCCGAGCGCAAGCTCAGTCAACACCAATCGGTATAGCAACGTCACTTCGTACTGCAATACCATGTACATGCAAACACATCACTAATTTCTCCTCCTCTCACAGTCGGCCGCGTCATAGACCTCCACTTCGCACCTGGAAAAAACAAGGCCTCCGTAGACGACGTCCATGATATCGACTGCGCCCTCGAGGCTTGGAAGGACAGTCTGCCTGAGAGCATGAAGTATGCGATTGAGGAGGACAGCAAGTCTGTCTGGACATGTCTGTTGCACTTGGCGTACAAGTATGTTGCCTGTTGCCTGTTTATTGTTTTTCTTTTTTTCTTTTCCAAAGCAATCGAAACGCCTTTCACCACCGCAGCACCTAAAAAGCGTTGCCCTTTTGGGCTTTCATCTTTCGTTCTGACTTCTCTAGCCATCTCCGCATTTTAATCCACAGAAACAGCGTCCTTCGCCACGGCGAGAGCGACAAGAACAACGTCGTCACAGCCGCGGCGTGTAGAATCAGTCGCATTGCAGAGGACATGTCTACGCACGGGACTCTGCGGTATGGGCAGATGCATTTGTAAGTGACGTTCCCCCCTTCCCATGCCCTCGGGCATGATATGATCATTGATACCTTTGCGGCATCCTTTTCATTTGTTTTCCCTCGTGCTTTGGGTGATTGTCTTTCGCATGCTGGCCGCCCTCGCTCATGTTTTATCACCCCTGCAGGATTACAAGCCTCTTCGCCGCGCTCTGCATTCACGTCATTAGCATTCGCCGCGGCATAGACGTCTCGCGCCGCATCGCCGAGCACCGTGCCCAAATGTCTCTCCTGTGCCTCAAGGAGATTCAGAAGTACTGGCGCATCAACAACAACGTCCTCGATCTGTTCCTGCGGTATCTGGACCGATCGATTGCTGACAGGCTGCATGCTGCGCAGGAAGACGCCGCGCAAACGACTACTACCGTGAGCAAGCCCGCCGTTAAGATGGACCCGTTTGTCGGCAGCCGCGAGGGGGGTGGTGTCTTGGTGGCGTTGTCGCCGAGCAGTCTCGATCAGCAGCAGCAGCAGCAGCGTATACAGGACGACTTGTTCCAAGACCAGTATCTGAATCTTGTCAATGGGCATTGGGAGGACGATGCGCTGGGCGATCTGGGACTGTTCTTGCAGGCAGATGACGAATTTTGCGGTGCGTCCAAGGGCCTGAACTTGTTGGGGAGGTCGCTTTAGGCACTTTTCTCATCTTCCCTTTGTCATCTTCTCGCGCTTGGTGGCACAGATGTGCTGCTCCTTGAAAGCTTCTAGGCTACCGGGAGTCTTTTCGGGTTGAGGCCATTGACGCTCGATCTTCGTCGCGTGCTTCATCGCAAAAGGCCGCATTGTTTCGGAGAAGTTGCGATTCAGTCGTCGTTGATCTCACGACTTCCATGAGAGTACGTCCCCGCACGCTCGACAATGCCTTGATGAGACGGGATACAAGGAGCGCCTGTACGGATTGAGATACAGGTCTTGGACGTCTCACAAGTACCACCGAAATTCCGGCACCGCTGGCCCGTCTCTTAACTTCAGAGTCGGCACATGGCTCGCTTTGATGGTTCTGCCCACCTTCCGATCACGCCTCTTGTTGTCCCAGATCATATATAGACCAAAAAGACCCGTTATGACGGCCCCAGTGGCGCCAAAGCACGCCGTGGTGACCAACGCAGGGAGGTACTTGGGGGCATCGCGCTCGCGAAACACGTTACTCGCCACGAGGCCCATGACATTGGCCAGCGGCACGCCTACCGACGTGAGAGTGACGCGGCGGCCCTCATGAGCAATATTGTTGTTGTACCACGTCGACAGCAGGACCGACGGCGCAGACGTGCCCCAGCACATCATAAAGGTCGCAAAATAAGCCACGTGAATCTGAGCATGCACATCTGAGAGAGAGGCATACAGCACGAAGCCGACGCAAGTCAACACAAAGCCCAGCACAATGAGCGGAAACCGAATGCGCAAAACATCCGACGCAAACGCCAGGACCAGCAGCATCACCGCCCCCGTGACATTAGGCGCCACCGTGTACAAGTTGGTCTTGACGGTCGAATAGCCCAGCCGCTGAACAATCTGCGGCAAAAACAGCGTCACAGCCTGCAGCGGCACCCCCAAACACACCTCGATGGCCAAAAACACATAGGAAGAAGGATACGCAAAAATCTTGAGCGCGTCCCGAAAGTGAAACTCCTCCGCCACCACCGACGAAGAGTCCACCTGAATGCGATGAAAGGCCAGCCCTCTCTCCTCCTCAGTCAAGAACCCAGCCATGGCCGCATTCCGCGGAAGAAGCCAGTACGCCAACCCAGCGAACAAGACCGTCGCCGCACCCTCGACCAAGAAGAGATAGCGCCACGGCTCCAGCCGCGACTGAATGCGGAAGATGCCAAACGCGAGCAACCCACTAAACGCATTCGCCATATTCGACGCCGCGTAAAAGACGGCCAGCCGACGTGCTAATTCGCCGCGGCGGTAAAACGTGGTGAGGTAGTAAATCACAGTCGGGAAGAAGGCCGCTTCCGCCATGCCAATGAACCAGCGCACAGCAAAGATGCCGCTCAAGTTGCGCGTCGCGGCCGTGAGGAGTGTCATGGATCCAAAGGCGAGCATCATGATGGGGAGGGCCCGCGCGGGGCCGTACTTCGTGGCGAGGAGGGAGAAGGGCGGCGCGAAGAGGACGAGCGGGATGAAGAAGATGGATACGACGAGGCTGTATTGGCCGTCGCGGAAGTTGAGGTCTATCTTGGGAGTTTTTTTTTTTTTTTTTTAGTTTTTTTTTTTTTTTT
>SRPQ01000427.1:0-20357 GCA_018360075.1 Claviceps cyperi
GAAGTTCGTCGCCTCTACTACCTTCAGAAAAGTTCCGAAGTCTTTGCCTACTGCCGCGGCGATAGCTCGATCCGCGGAACGTGAGGATTATGTATGTGTAGGTAGGTAGGTACATAGGTTAGGTATCTCTATAAACTGGTGGAGCCACGGACCTCGTGTTTACGATACGTTGTCGTCTGGAGCTTTGCTGCTTTATGTAGCGCGTGTCCTTGTTCGTCAGACGGGTGAATTTCGAACGCCGTATGCACACATGGCGCCATCTACCTTATTGGAATACAGACATACATACATCGCTTCGTCTTTTCTTGTCCATTTGTCCATCTGTCCATCTGTCCATCTGTCCATCTGTCCATGTGCCCAGTGGCCGCCCATTTATTCGTCTGCCCAGTCTGCCGGCCCACTTTGCTGCTAGTGTCAACTGGCACACGTCAGCTTTGCGAGGCTTGGAAGTTGGAAGTTGGGAGTCGGGACAGGTACCTCGTACAGTGTACCGAACCAGCTCAAGTCCGACCAACTCCCAGTCCGGCGTTAGGTTAGGTGTTGTGGTCGTTGCAAGCTCCACTTCCTCCGCCCTTCACTCAACGACTTCCAGCCGGACCAGACCTCCTCGTTCTTCCTCTTCGTTTTGTTTTGTTCGACACCACTACCGATTCATACAGACGGGATAACTTGGGAAGAGACCTGTCAGTTGACCCGGTTTCTTCGTTTTCTTTTCTTTCCTATCTCTCTTGCATCCAATCATTTGTTTGCATACCCTGGGTTCTCTTGATTTTCTTCCCTACCTCCCCACGATACCCCCGATATACCCCGATACCCTCTCTCTTTCGCTGCCGATTTCGACAATCTGCTTCCGCATTCAAATACATAGCGTTATTCACAAAGCCACACAAACTATTCATTCGGAACTCTTCAGACGGTCGCCGCCTTCTCCGTGGTGATATCCAAGGCCTATTTTCGACCCAATTCCACTGCCGTCCACTGCCGTCCATCGCCAGGATCATCGCATGTTGCCTCTCCCGTGCTCGTCATAGCTCTTCCCACCCTCACCGCCGACAGGCCATTTCTCCAGTTCTTGGCTTGACTTGTTTTCATCGTCCTCATCATGAATAAATTGGCAAATATGCGTCATTGGTCTGAGCGCATGAGCCCCAACTTTGGCATGGGCCGCCCCAACATGCCATTGAACGGCCTCAACCCACACCAGAAGAACGCAGGCCAGTCCACAGTGCCTATCAGCTCACCGCAGGCCGCTGAAACTACCATTCACTACTCTTTCAATGTCCCCTTCGCCTCCGACCTCGCTGGTCCCGATACCGAGGACATTGTTCACGCTACTACCGATGCCGTACTACGGTGGACACATCCCGCTGACGCCCCCGATGACGTACAAGTTTATGAGCTACCGGTCCACGCTCAAAACTTAGCTAATCTCAGAAGATTATGCTTAGATTTGTCCGTTGGCCCGTTGCCCATTGAAGCTCATGTTGTGTCTTCCTTATCGAAGAGCGGCAGAGGTCAAGCCACTACGGTGTGCCTTTCAGGCTCTCACGAACTAGTCAATAAAAGTCGAGAAACCATACTCAACGAAATTCCCATCGCCATGGTATGTATCTCCAACCTACTTATGCCTTGAAGAACCTCCAGCTTGCTCGGCTCCTTCGTTCGGCAGCTTTACGTCTCGTCATCCTCATCTAACCAAATCATTTTGCTGGTCAGCGATGTACAATAATCGACATTGACGGAAGTTTGGTATGCGATCTCAATGCTGGCGTCCTCAAAAGACCTGTGGTAGAGACCTTGGACTACATCTCCACCTTCTGTGGTGTGGACATTTTCCTCCTTGGCCCCAAATTGAAACCCTTCGTTGATGGAATGACCGGTGATTCTGAGATGCGCATGGACCAAAGATGGAGAGTGGCCATCTATGGAGATATTCTCTCCTCTGAGCACGCCAAAGCGCGGGTCTTGATCCACATTGACACCTTGGTACGACTGATACCCTATTTGTCCCGGTTTGAAAGCGAAGTCCAAGACTGCTCCATCTCATCATGAGTGCAAGGAACGCTGACCTCGTTTCTGCAGCTTGGTCGTGCAGTTGACGCCACAAGAATCGAGTTATCCCTCCATCAGCTCGTGTGTGGCCGTCATCGCAAGAACATCAAACTGATTGAATCATCTACCGGAACTGCCATTTACTTCCCGCCTTTGTTCTCCCAGATGTATAGGTATTGCCCACAGAACGCTACACGTCGAGACCCAGCCGACGTTTTTATCACTGGCGAAACTCCTCAAGCAATTGAGCTGGCGAAGCAGAAATTGCATGAATCTGTTTCGAGAATTAGACTCTATGTGAAAGACGTGACTATACCCGCTGCCAAGATTGATTGTATCCTTCTCGACCGTCTCGATAAGGTCCGCAAGATCCTCGAGACCAATGGCACCTACATCATGTTTCCCCCGTTGGCTTGCCAGCGAACTATGGTTCGAGTACAGGGTTGCGAAGGACTACCGGTAGAACGTACGGTTCGAGAGCTCATGTCCCTGGTAAGATGCTTTACTCTCTGCGTCCCTCCTTTTGTGATTTTTGCTGACCTTCCCTTCTTTCTTTTTTTGCAACAAGGCTGGACAATTCTACGGCGCTGGATGGTACTTCCAACAACCACAACCCCCCCATCATCATGCTGTCATTGACATACGAACGATGCTGTCGGATATCTGTGCCAACGCAGAAGCAGACTTGTCTTACGACAGGATGAGTTTTACCGCCACTGGCTCGGACGATGCCGTTAAGTGCGCACTTACCATTATCTCGGAGCTCAAGTTTGTCCGACAGGCCCAGCACCAGATTCGTGTCAAGATTGAGCTCGCCAACGAGCACAAGGAATTCGTTAGTGGGAAGAAGAATGGAAAGATCAACAAGATCATGGGACAGAGTAGGTTTCGAGTGCATTGCCCCCCATTGAAGGCTGTTTTGGTGGACTAACCAGAATGATGCAGGCAATGTGCAGATTATATTCGATGGCTTCAACGAGTACAACTTCAATATTGATGTCTTGGCTTCTAGCTATCACTCCATGAAGCAAGGGCTGACTTTGGTTGAACAAGAAATGCCGGCGTCTATTTCTTTCCACGTTCCGGATCAGTACCACAAGCGCATAATTGGCATCGGAGGCCAGCACATTCAGCGAATCATGAAGAAGCATTCCGTCTTTGTTAAATTTTCAAACGCCATGGAACGAGGGGGAATGGGACGCGAGGATGATGACATCAAGGTTGACAATGTCATTTGTCGTACGCCCGCTCGCAACGCTCAAAACTTGGATGCTGTCAAGAATGAAATTCTTGAAATGGTCGATCGCGCTGTGAGTGCAATGCAACCCCCCTATATAGATGTTAGATGTGGGACGAACGCTGACGAGAGGTGCGCCAGGATTCCGAATACACGACGCAAACCGCCAGCGTTGATCGGTTGTACCACCGACAGCTTATCGCTCGTCTTCCCGATATCGACGAGTTGGAACAGAAGTTTAATTGCAAGATTAATTTCCCGAGTACTGAAGTAGCGAGTGACGAGGTTACCGTTACCGGTCCCCAATGGCAGGTACCTCACTGCGTGGATGAGCTACTGGGAATGGTTCCTGATAAGCACGAATTGGTCCTGGCTCGCACCCCCGAATTGGTCAAATTTCTTGAATCACCCAGTTTTGCCACCGACCTGGTATCCAAGCTGAAGACTCAGTACGAGGTAGAGGTGACGGTACATCAAAACCCCGATGAACATACTGAGGACGGGTCGCCCACCATGACGCTGATTTGGGGCTTCACTCGCAACAACGCAGGCGGTCTGTGCGATGCCATTGACTTCTTGCAGGCTCAGATGACAACTGCTACGGTCGAAGCAAACGTTGTCAAGGGGTCGATTCCACGACCCATGTCTGATTCGTTCGAAGAGTCCCTCCAATACTTTGATTCCAAACTTTTGCAACATGCGCCCGCTTCTTCCTCCACCACCGACTCACCTGTAAAGCCAGGATTCGGACCTGACCCGGCGCGGGAACGAATCGGCATCCTCGACCGTCTTCGCAAGCCCGGTAGCATGTCGTCTATTTCGGCGTTCCTGGAGCGCAGAAAGAATAGCTCTCATTCCATGAACAGCAGCTTTTTCAAGGCGTCCAACAATGTCTCCAAGTCATCGCTCATTTCCATTGAGTCCGCACGAAGTTTTAATGCCGATCGCAATCCTTGGAACGACAGCGGCGTCAACTTGACTGACGAGGACAACCCTTGGGCACCACGGCCACTCAGCAAGCACATGGACAATAAACTGATGATTCCTTTTCCCGGCGACGCGACGCCTCGCCACGGCACTCGCGCCTCTGGAGACAGTGGCCGACCATCTACCTCCCACTCTACGAATTCAGGATACCCTGGCCCCACTGGCCATTTTCGCTAGACGTGTCAACTCAGAAAACGATGATACGTGAATGCCCCGCCAGATATATCCTCTCGCACAAAGTATTGAAAAAATACCCTTGAACGTTTCGTTTTGTACTTTGGGTTCATATCTCGTCTGTTTGGTCTGTTTGGTGTTTTTTTTTCTGAGCTGAACAGTGAATCAAGTTATGTCGACGTATTGATTTGTGCCCTGCGAGATGAATACTTTCCCTGCTCTTTCCTTGTTTCTTGACTTTTTTTTTTTTCATTTTTTTTTCTGTTGGTATGGTGCCGGTCTTGATGACTAGCGATGGTCCCTGTTTTATACCCATTATCAACCAAGCAAAGCAATGGCTTCAGCACACCTTGTGTGAAGAGAAAATACCCTTGTTCAGATGTGGAAGGCGAAGATGAGATGTTTTGGGCTTTCTTCTCTTGGAATTGTTTTGCCTCGTATTGCCTCGTTTCAAAAAGTCAGCTCTTGCTTGGTGCGAACAAAAGCGGTTTGACTGCATGTGCAACGAGATTGGAGAGCGAGTTGTTGGATTGTGCATGGAGCAGCTAAGTGTGGTGGATGGATGGCATTTGAAAGATTCTGTTGAAGCTGCAGCGAGCGATGTCTGAAGTAGAGATCTGATTTGTGCGGTAGATCGATTGCGTGTTGTACATAGGCATGGCAGTGCGTTGATAAAAATATAACATGACTGCGGATATATACGTGCTGCGATTTGAAGAGATGGGGGTTAATAGAGGCATGTGGCCGGGTGTGTATTGTTTATGGTTTTGGTCAATGGTGAGAGTGAACAAGGTTTGAGGGGAAACGTGGCTATTGTCCTCCGCAAAAGCTTAAACTTAAGCAAATAAATAGGAGGTAGTAGTCCGCAACGGATGTAAGTGGACAAGACAAGTAAGCTAATTAGCCAACTTTCTCCGTGGTGGGCCGTGGCATCACTGGCATAAACCACCAAACGCTATATGCTTCTGCCTTATTGCGAAAGGATGAGGAGTACATACATTTATTTAACACGGGGCACTCATATTGTGGTGCAGAACAAGAAGGACGCTTCAGTGCATCATGCATAGGTAACGTTAGGCAGTGCAGGAACCTAAGTTTATCCATCACCGCACATAAAATGGGGGATTGTAGCTAAGTAGGTAGGTACTTATTGTACTTAGTCAGTTAGACGTTAGACGTGGATGCAGAAAGCGGACCTGCATGTTGCGGCATCAAGTTCTTACACATGGTCAGGCTAGCAGAGTCCTATGTTGGATGACCTCTTGCACAGAGACAGTAGTATAGTTATACATTATATACGTGAGGAAATGGAGAGCGAGGCTGCAGAAGTAAAGGGAGTCAGTCCTTCCGCGAGTCCAATGAAGGACAAGGTTCCAGCCAAAACGACCAACTACTACATACGGTGCTTGCTATTGAAGACGCGTCGTTACATGTACATACATGCACCTGTTCCGCGGTACCGCGTGTGCTGCACACAGCATGGAGCATTAGATTCAATGGCGAGGATGAGAGCAAGCCTGGTCTGAAAACGGTTTTTTTTTTTCTTTTTTTTTTTCTGTGTTATATCCCCTGTTTTACATGGCGTGTTGAAGCTTTTGACGAAGAAAAATGGCACCATGTACGTGCTTTTGAGTGCCAAGTTTTCCTGCCTGTCTGACCTGCCCATGTGTGAAAGAAAAAAGAAGCCCAAAGCATTTTACAACCGCGATGAGTATACATTTACGTCCGTGAGCCCATTCGATGATGGTGTCAATGATGGATGATAAGATGGTGACGGAGATGTTGATGGTGCCGGCGATAAGAATGGTCACGAACTCAACGGCCCAACAGCGACCCGCTCCCTCATCTGCCTCGCCTCCATAATACCCATCTGCTTCTCCTTCCGCCGCCTATCCGCCTCAAGCTTGGCATAATGGCCCTTCCCGCCAAACTTCAACTTGGTAATCATGTCTGCGGCCTTGCCCTTGGTTACATCTTCGGGGGTCAGGGGCTCGGCGTCGCCGCGAACCCGGTTTAGAAATTTTAGCTGGCCCTGCGTGGCGGGCAGCCGCCTCCATGGCTGTTTTCGGTTGATAAAAGTGTGCGGGAAGGCATTGGAGGCGTAGTTGTCGGCTCCGTGAACTGCGTGGTCAAAGGTAGAGGCTGTGAGGATCTCTCTTGGGGCTGTGTAGGGGCTTTTGGAGATTTCGCAGGGCAGGGCGCGGACCTCGACGGCTCGGTATGCTGGAGGAGCAGACGTCGTGGTGATGGCCCTGGCGGTGGTAGTGGTAGCAGAAGGGGTATCATTTTGGACGTGCTCGATGCGGATGTAGGAGCCACTCGGCGCAGAGAGAACGAATCTTTGGAAGCCGACTTGCACCCAGGAATAGGGGCTGATGGCGCGGATATGTCGCTCTCCGCGCCCGTCGGCCATGAAATCCAGAATTGAAGAGTAGTCGGTGAACGTAATGCTAGTATCGGGGTCGAGAGAGTTTTTGGCTTTGTCGTTACTGTCATTCTGCGAATCTTCCCCATTGGCAACGCTGTCGTCGACCTTTTTTGCGTCGCCCACGCCTTGGCGCTCCTTGATGTCTCTCATCTCTGCCACGGAGGCACCATCGACAAGTTCGTTTGGATCAAGCCCGAAAAGCGTGGGCGTCGTTATGATGCCCGTCTCCAGACTCGAGACCATGTCGATGATGTGGCAGTTCTTCTTGCCCGGGTGAAGGCGCATGCCACGACCAATCATCTGAACCAACAGGTTACGTGACCGCGTTGGTCTGCCGAGAACGATGCAGTCAATGTTGGGGATGTCGGTGCCCTCAGTAAAGACGCCGCAATTGACTAGTACGGGGAACTCTCCTCTCTTAAAGGCGTCCAGGATCTCGCTTCGATCTAGTCTGGGCGTCTCTCCGGTCACGAAACGCGCGTCGTAGCCGTACTGGCGGAAGCGGCTCGTGAGAGCCGCTACGTGGGCCAAGTCGACGCAGAAGACGAGAGTACTTTTTCGATCGTGCGCTTTGTGTATCCAGGTCTTGACCATGATATCGTTGACTTCGTCTGTGTTGACGGCCTTGGAGAGCTCTCCTGTCTGGAAGTCGCCAAACGCGCTGTTCTTAATCTTTGACAAATTGGCAGACGACTCGACAGTAGTGAAGATGACGTCCGACAGCCACTTGTCGGAAATCATGTCGACATAATCTCTGTGGTATACAATTTCGTCAATCGCTGCGCCGAGCTTGACGCCGTCGAATCTCGAGAATGTGGCCGATACGCCAACGAGCGTGGGCGAGTCTGGCTGCTTCTGGTCCAACCCAAAGTGCTTCAGGGTCTTGAGGTAGCCAGGGGCGACGATGTGATGGGCCTCGTCGACCAGGACTAGTTTGAAATCAGAGGGTGAGAATTTGTGCAGCCGATCTTTGGACGTGAGGCTCTGCACGCTGGCAATCGTAATGTCTGCCGCTCCCGTGGCATGGAGCGAACCCATCTCAACCTCAATCATCTTGTTGGGGTAAGCCAGCCGACAGTGGCGGGCAGCTTGCTCGACTAGCTCACGGCGATGAGCCAAAATAAGAGTGCGATCACCGCGCCCATCCTCTCGCCGCGCGCGAATCTCGTCGATGAGTTGTGTGAATATGACCTAAGTTATTTCCCCAGGTGAGCTCGCGAACCTTTGGTGACGGACGCATGACGCGAACGCGCTCTCATTCAACATTCATTGCCGGCTATCACTCACAGTCTTGCCACTGCCTGTCGCCAAGGAGATTCCCACGCGCTTTTGACCCTGTTCTAGAGACGAGAGGACCGACTGGATGCATTCCAACTGGTAATCGCGAAGTTTAGGCTTGGCATCGATCGTCAAGCGCGCCGCGAACGCCTTGTACGGAGTGACCTTCCAGTGTGCCCAGACCGGCCTAGGGATCCCAGCTGCGAGTCTCGAAGCGCATTTTGCAGCGAAGAGTAGCATTGTACATTATGAGCCGGCCATGAGGAGCGATGGTCGGTGGTTGCGACAACTGGACAGACGCGCTTTTGGTTTATTTGATTCCCGTGGAGATACTTAGTCTTTTTTTTAGTACGTGTTGACGGAGCCGTCTCCACCTGCATTAACCTCGGCTTCAGCCCAATCAGTGGGTTGCATTGCAGCTACGGAGTATTGTGTACGTATGTACATACTATGTACATACCTACCTACCTGGTACATACCGCCTATGTACAAGTTGGGTTGCGGGAGAAAGCTGCCTTGAAGCGAACTAACTTACATTTTGTTTACTTCGATTCACCATCATTATTTTCGGACGCCATATTAGCCTGATTATTTTCCAACTTGGGGACAGAACCAAGATTGAGCAGATTGCACAGAGAGGACCATCTTGGTCAGCTTTCACGTGCCACAACTTTAGATCGTGGCGCCGTGGATTACCTATACATGCACTAGTATCACCACTTTCTACCCGACGTTCTGGTACACCTCGGTTGATCGTTTTCCCTGTACCGTCGGTTCGGCGAAGAATGTTACCTGGTTTTTGCCAATTGTATGCTCGTCCGACAATTCTGAGACTGTCCTAATCATATGTCACATACGTACATACCTAGATACCTCTCGAAGTGCATATTTCGGATCTTACGTAAACAGATGTCTCCACTTTATTCGAATCACAAGCTCCAAGTGCAGCAGGCGGCTGCAGCGCTCACATCGAGCTCAAACTTGCAAACGACAACAGATACATAACCGGCCGGCGCAAAAGCTCAAAAATTGAGACTGTGATACTCGCAAATGAACATACGCATCACTTCGCAACTGTTATCCGGCCGACGCTTTATTCCAGTACAATGTCAATATCATCCCGACCAGCAACCGCCACCACGCTGAACGTAGTAGTGAGAAGATGGACCCCGACGACGCAGAGTTGAGAATGGAGTCGCGAGACGCCTTTGAAGCACACCAAAGAGAACGAGACAGCTCAAATGAGTGCTCCGAATTCGCTGCTAGTGCAGATGAGGCATCATCGTCAGCCGAAGATGGACATGGAGCGTCGGACCATGCATTGCGGCGGAAGCGCCCCGCCCAACAAGCTTCGGCAGTTCGTCCTTTCAAGAGACAAAAAGGGGTGTTCAATACTGAGTATCTGGATCTTCTGAATCAAGACATTGAAGATGCTGCTCAATGCGTATGTTGGGAAGAGGAAGTGCAACTACTCAAGTCGCAGATCGGGCTCACTCACTGGTCTGCCATAGAGAAGAGACACTTCTTCGAAGCTGTATCCCGTCTGGGAAAATACGACTTGCCTGGAATTGCAGCCCGAATTGGCACCAAGAGCGAAGTTGAGGTCCAGCAATACGTCACTCTCTTGCAGGACAGCATCAAGCAGAGGAAATCCAAGAACAGTCGGTCGTATCTAGAAATCGCAGAATACCCCGCAGCCGTCGAACTCAGTCCGCAGTGCTGTCATGCGCAAGAAGAAGCTGCAGATGCCATATCGGTCCGGCAAGAGCGTCGAGAGGAACAGCGAGAGCAGCTGAAATGGGGTCCCAACTGGGACATCACACCGTCTTTGGCCCAAAAACTAAGTCGACATGTGGAAAATGGAGATACGCTTCCTGACGAAGCTCTCAAATTCGCGCAGCTCTTCCACCTGCCTACCTGGTTAAATCTGTCGGAACGCGTCTTCATGAATTCGTCGATCCCAGGTAACAACTGGAGCAACGTCGATGACAAGCAGCCCTCCATATGGGCCACGACATTCGATGACTTCCACTCCCTGGCTGTCTCCATCACACGACGCCTCGTTCAATCGACACTCTTCATCAGTAGTTCAAGGATCCGGGCCAAAATGGAGTTCCGCCCCTCGACCCGCCGCGTTGTGCGCAAGAGAGACGTGGAAGCCGCTGTTGCATCTCTCAACATGCCGCACAATTCATTTGAGAGGTGGCGGACAAGCGCTCGGAGGCTGCGACTAGACGTCTTTAACGAACAACCAGACGAAGATGATGACGATAACGACGATGATGATGCTGCGGCTGCGGCTACCGACGCAGAAGAGGAGCCCATGACGTACGACGAAGTTGAAGAAGAACTATCTTTTCGCCCAGAGACCACCGACGAAGAGCAGAGCTCTGACCAAGGGGCATGGAAACTAGCCGTCTTGTCAGACGATGCTTCCGATACCCCAGAACACGACGCAGGGGCGATATTGGGATACGACAACCCTAGGCAACAGCACACGGAATTTGACGATAGAGACGAGGTTGAACGGGAACTTGGCGAGATTCTATACTACGCAGCAGCGGACATACGCCACGTGCGCAGCACAAAAGAAGCTCTTCTAGTCGGCATCAAGGCCGAGAGGTGGCAGGAGGCACAGGCCGAGCGCCATGACGAATACGCCAGCTACCAAGCGGAGACTCACATGTGGTCCATTCTACAGAGGAGGCCGCCGCTGGAACTCCCTAGAGTGCAGGAGCCGGGACCTGTGCAAAAGTCGAATCAGGGGCTAGACAGGATATTACCCTGGGGGAGGAACTGGGCGTCCAGACTGGAGTATTATGAGGAATGGGAGACGTTGGACACTGGGAGTGGGAAAGAAGATGGAGAGCAGGACTGGTTCTGATGAACATGAGATGAAAGCATAGCATGGGGCATGGGGGTCATGGAGTTTGCCGGAACGATAAGGTCATGTTAGAATGCGATATTATATATACAGATAAGCGGTGTTTAGTGTTGGAAATGCTTTTTTTTTTTTGGAATATTTGAACATATAGAGTACATACTCTTGGATCCAGCCAAACAGGAACGCACGCTTTGGTCGTCTCTTCAGCAGTGTTGTCATCGCCATCTGCTTGTGCAACAAACGCGTCGGAAGATGCACCATCCCAAGCCTGGTGGTGGTCCATGTGAAGAGCACCGCCACGTTGGGGATGGGAATCAGCAAAACTCGTCGAATGTTGCCTCCCGAGATTAAGAGGAAAGCTTGGTATCTGTTCTCTATAGGCTTGCTGGTAAGGTTCCTGCGTTTTCACTGTTTGGTCTTGGCATCTTTCTGTTGCTGAAGTTGCACGGATTGCTGGTCGACAAGACCTTTGCCATCTCGGCAACAAACTCTCTGCACTTGTGGATGCCCTTGTTGTCGAACAGGGCTGTGTACTTTGTGATGCTCGTCGTCTTGTAGACAACGTTGAGCACCATCACACCGGCCAGTTTCACCTGATGTATGTAGATCCCCAGGGCGTCCTTCTTCCACCACAAACGCAGCGTCTCGGGGCCGTTCGGGGTCAGTCCCACGGTCATGGCCTTTGTATGGCAAAGACCGGGACGTTCGTGATCTTGGTGTTGTACGGCTGTCGTATGACTGAAACAACCTCGAGATCGGGCGTGTGCTGATTGCCCACAGCGACATGATGCACGGCCATGTGCTACTTAGACACTCCTACTGAGTACAAACAAAAGGAACAATACTACCTCACTGTTTTCTATACAGAGTCGTGTTCTCGTCATCGCTGCGATCTAGTTCGTCGGCCCGTCGGCTTGGGCGCTTTACTCTTCCTAGCTGCTGCCCTCGTCGACCTCGAAGCGGGAGTGCCGCCCCCCTCTTCGGGGCTCTCCTCATCTCTCTCATCCGATCCACTTCCATCCTCGTCTTCATCTCCGTCCTCTTCGTCTTCTTCCTCATCCGTATCATCCACCTCCGCCTCCTCCTCCTCCTCCTCCACCTCCTCCACCTCCTCCTCGTCTTCCTCTTCCGTCGTGTCCGCCTTGTCGTTCTTCCCCGGCTTGTCGCTCTTGTCCGCTCTAGCCAGTTGTCCTTGACTCGTGGCTCCCCTCCGCCCTCTCCCTCCTCTTCCTCCCCGACCACCTCTGCCTCCCCTCCCCCCTCGGCCTCCTCTTCCTCCCCTCGTCGGTTTAGCGACAGGTGTCGGCGTATTGTTCTCACTCTCCTCTGAATCATCATCCTCCGCAACCCGCGTTTTGGAAACAGTGCTTGATCGCTTGCGTTTGCGCGTTGGCGAGGCTTCGCCGGATAAATCTAGTTCGGGTGGCGATGAGGGTACTTCGCTGGCATCTGCCACGGCTCTACGCATCATTGTCCCATGGAACTCGGATCGAGGCAGCGAGAATTCGACGTATTTTTGGTCCAGTTCGTCATTGTCGTAGAGCTCGCGCTCATCGATGATGTCTAAGTCGTAGTAGGTGCGTAGCTTCTTCCAGATGTGGGGGATTCTTGTGTGCTTGTACATGTCGGGATCGAAGCCGTGGTTCCGCAAGTGTTCTGAGATGGCAATCACTCTGAAATGTTTGTGCATGCCTGCGCACGTTTAGTATAAGATTTCTTGTGGTATGATGGACAATAAGGAGAGCAGAGCGGGTTCCGTTGCCGCTCCCGTTTGTTTTTCTTCCATGTACGAACCAGCAGGCTTCCAGCGGATAACGCCTTTGAATAGAGATGCGACTTGATCGTCTGTCCACATATCATTGTGAGGAGATCGTTCGCGATTGCGTGGCAGCTTTGCGCCGATGTCGATGGCGGCGGGAGTATCTGCGTCTGTGGCTTCGCTGTCGCGAGCTCGGGACGGCGTGAAGGTAGCGTTGCCACGACCCCGTTTCTTGGGAGGCATTTTAAACCAGACTGTGCGAGGAGCTTTGCTTGAGCGTTTTCGCAGTGATTTTGGGCAGCTGCCTCTGATGGACAGATGGCAGAACTGGTAAGAATGGAAAAGCTGGGCTCGGATGGGAGCGATTGAAGCTTCCAGGGGATTTCGGAGAGAGCTTGTGCCGGTGCAGTCTGGACTCTGCAGATGCTCAATGGCCGGCGAGCGAATGAAATCGTGGCTGTGGCCGACTGGAGACGAGAGCCACGCGACTCGCGCAGCCACACGCGTCGCGGGTCTCATCGACTCAGGAACCAGCTTGTATGTATGTACCTCTGTAGACTCTAACTTTAGAGCGAAAAGCGCTTTGCCAGAACTGTCGGTTCATGCTCCGCTTTCAGTCATCGCTCTCTCACATTTTTCTTGTGAGATGTTGTTGCTACTTGTTGAGACACCTTTTGTGATCAAGGGACGCTTTCTGTTGAGCTGTCGAAAGGGGAGGGGTTTTGTCGTGTTTGGAGGACTTAGTTCCTATCGTGAGGATAGTGATTGAGTCTGATTCTATCTTCTCTTTTTAGTCTGGTGGATCGTGTCAGATCTATCAGCAGTTCTTCTCTTGTTCTTTCTCAGTGAGCTGAGGTTCTGTTCTTTGTCTGTCTGGACACCCGTTCGACTTTGATCCGGGTTTCCACCTTTTTCGGCCGTTTCGACCTCCCATATTTTCTTAGAGGTAGGGAGGTATGTAGTTACTTGATGAATTCAACATCTTGCATCCAATCGCCGCCCTTTTCTTTTGCTCCTCGGAACACATTCGGCCGCGGGCAATCACAACTGGCTGTACCACAACTGCATCACAATGAGGTCATGGCCAGCAGTCACAGCGAGGCAGACGTCTTTGCCATCCCCGACTTCTGGAAATCGTCCAAGCGGTTGAAAGTAACCAACGAGGCTTCGACTTCCCTCATTGGCCCTGACTTGACGCGTAAGGCACATCTTCTGCGTCTGCTACGAATGCTAGTACTGCGCGCTAATCATCACGAAGCAGACTTGCGCGACAACAAGCTCGGATTCTTGCCACTTGCGCCGATAAGCCTCGAGACCGAGGGCTTCTTCAAGCTCCCTGACTTGCAGCCCGACACCCCCGAACCCGACCGGTCTGCAGACTACGAAGCCAATGACGATGCGTCCCCGTCATCCCCGAGTTCAACGACTCCAGAACCGACGACCGATATATGGATGGAAGCAACGGTCCCACCGCCGCTAGAAGCAGCTTCTTTTAAGACTTGGAAGGTCTTCAACACTAGACAAGCAGTTGCTTCTACGCCGCTATTCCTTACTGAGGCCGGCGCTGGAGCCTACGATGCATTGCTCAGCTGGCCAACCGATTCTCTGGAACTGGGCAATACGAAAACTCCAGTAGTCCAGACAAGAGCCTACTTTGCGTCACTACTATCGTTGAGCCTGGGACGAGGATCCGTCTTCTTCGCGAAGAAATCGGATGATGGAAAATTTGCCAGTGTCCTTTCCGAGTTTCGTGTTTCGGGGTACACGAGGCAGATTCTCCAAGGTGTGGAACAGGAGGTAGCCATGCAATGTGGCTCGACGTACTTGCAGCTGGCTGACTATTCCGAGTCACTGTATAACTCATCATCGTGTCGCTGTGCTGTGGCGCTTGCAAGCTCCATCAACCAGATTCTGCGCGCTGTAGAATTCCACGTCACTGTCGACGCACGGTTCCCAAAGTCACTACTGGAGCTTCAGTCCGTCATCAAAGAGGCATCGGTAGTTCTTCGCCCACTAAGAGACCTTGCGGCACGGATACCTTCTGGGTGTTCCGATGAGGACGTACTGACGCTGGTTTTCCAGGAGGCGTCCAGTCACGAGTCAAATGAGGCGCATGTCCAAAACACACTTTGCGAAATACTGCGACGAGTGTCCGTGCCGTGGATTGAATCCATCGAAGAGTGGCTCGGCACGCGTCACGAAACGGGCTTGCCCTTTTCGAAGTCAAGCATTGGCGAGAACAAGACATTTGTCAAGGTCGATACGGAAATATCGACCGACGATTTTGGGCGAGAAGTTCAAGATGTAGATTTCCGGCTGGCTGTCGACAAGATTCCCTCCTTTTTACCCATAGATGTTGCGCAGTCGATATTTGAGACGGGGAGAAATCTGCGCTTCATTAGAGCATATCATCCGGATCATCCGTTGTCTCGACCGGGGGTCATCTCGGCAAACATGCCTCCCAAAGCTGAGTGGCAATTTGACTGGGACGCCGTGCGGCGCCTTGAAGAACGCGTAGAGCAGTATCGCAAGAATATGTTGCTCACGCTACAGCAGAGCCGCCTGGATTTGTCATTTCAGCCCAGTCCCTCATCTAGCTTCAATTCGCAAGAGCCGGTGCGTAACTTCGAGTTCAATCTTTTCGAAGTAGATGGGAACGTGCTGGAGCAACGCTTGCTCGAGTCCATGACGCATCTTGATCAACCTTTGCCAACACAGTCACAATCATATGGTGATTCTTTTGATCGTCTGGTACGAGTGAGGAGCTCTCGAGGCGACGGAAAAGAAGAGACAGGGTCCCGTCCAGCGTCTTCTGACAACACGCCGCACTGGTCGCTGGTCGCTCTTTTATCTTTTGGTGGAATCGCCTCGGCACAAGCCGAAATTGTCAATCGCGAAAGCCTGCGCCTCCTTTTTGAACATCACGATCTGCAGTCGCATCTGAACTTGCATCGGGATTTTCAGCTTTTGCGGAATGGTCTATTCTGCAGCCGTCTATCACACGCCCTGTTCGACCCGGATCTCGAAACGGCCGAAAGACGCACTGGCGTAGCCATGCAGGGAGGTGTCATGGGTCTTCGTCTAGGAGGGCGAGACACATGGCCGCCAGCAAGCTCTGAACTGCGGCTCGTCCTGATGGGGGTTCTCAGTGAATCGTTCGAAGCAAGTCCAGGAGAGTGGTCAAATTTGTCAAAGAAGGCCGATTCAGACGGCCCGGTTTTACCAGGAGACCTAAGCTTTGCCGTGCGAGACTTGTCAGAGGAAGATATTGACAAGTGCATGGATCCAGACACGCTTGAGGCGCTTGATTTCCTGAGACTGTCCTACACAACTCCGCCAGAGCTGGCGAGCATCATCACGCCACTTCACCTCATGCACTATGACCGCATATTCAAGCTTCTCTTACGCACTCTGAGAATGCTCTACGTTGTGAATCAGCTCTACAGGGACACTATTTCGCGCTCGAACACGTGGTTCGAGGACAATGCGTCGTATCGCTTTGTGCGCGAATCACAACACTTTGTCAGCAGTATTGTTTCCTACTTCCTCGACAGTGGCATTGCGCTTCCATGGCAGGCCTTTGACCGTACACTAGACAGTCTTCGGAGTCGACTCAACGGGCGCGATGCGCGTCCCGGCGACAAAGCAGCCGCCACGTTCAGTCCTACCGAGGTACGAGACATGCACTCTTTAGTGCTGGAGCGCATCATGTTTTCGCTCTTCCTGCGAAAGCGTCAACAGCCTGTGCTGAAGCTTCTGGAGGAAATTTTTGCCATGATACTGGCCTATGCGAAGCGAGCGAGATTACTTGCCCTGGGAAAAGGGGATGACGGGGGTGCAGCGTCAGCAGACGAGCACAAGCTGAAGACGGCAAAATCGTATGCGGAGCTCAGGAAGAAGCTGCAAGTATTTATAACCGTCTGCAGAGGTCTCTCTGAGAAGGCGAGGGTCAGTAGGGCCAGTGGCAAGAGGATCAAGTCTGCGGGCGCGGGCATCTTGGAGGAATATGGCGTTGGTGTCAGCGACGATGGCCTTGTTGCGCAGTTGTTGACCAAGCTAGATCTGGGGGGCTATTATTGTAGTGCATAAATGAGTCAATTGAATGATGGGGCCAATCATACGTGACAACGAGGCATGGATTCCAACTACATACATATCTGCATGTGAAGTGTTTGCGGACGGATGCAAGGAGTTGTCTGGACCCCTTACCTTAGCCTTTAGATATTGGGAGGTACCTTTCGAAGCCGTCGCCGCCCCGCCCGGTCAGTTGGTCACGACTCACTGACTCACTGGCAGCATGCGGCGGCGTCATATCTGCAACCTGACCACGACATCGACTCAAGGCAATCCCTCTCTGTCTTCAATTCCATTCGCGCTGCTGTCGCTCAAGAAGAAAAGTTTTCAGCAAATATGGCGCAACCCAATCGCGCAGCGCGCAATCTGTCTCTGATGGAAGAGCTGGAAAAGCTCGAGCAGTCCATCACATTAACCTTGCAAGGTACGCGGCGCAGCCATGACATAGGCATTGACACATGGATGCACGCCCTTACTGACCCTTTTCACACACAGAAATTGATCACAACTTTAGCAAGGCGCACAGAATTGTCACGACGAGCATCATCCCCGTCGTCGACCAGTATGGAGAGCACTCGCGCTCTGTGTGGGAAGCATCAAAGGTACTGTCTCCTTTGATTTGCCCCTACCACTCCGGAAATCATGCACATGCACAAAACGCACTACTAACCGTGCATCTGCCGGCACCAGTTCTGGAAACAGTTCTTCGAGGCCTCGGCCAATGTCTCGCTATCAGGCTACGAAGAGCTCGCCAACGACGATGAAAGCAGCATCATGGAGGAGAGCACAGCGGTGCGGGACGAAACGACTACCGAGTACACACGGGACCAGCAGGACATGACGGCAACGCCAGTAGCCAAGGACACGATACTGCATGAGGAAGACTCTATGTTGGACGATGCAGAACTCTCGGGCAGTACCCCTCGAATGCCGGCCACCAAGACCTTCAAGACCGATATAGCAGCCCGTGGGGGGCCCTTTGGCAGCACGGGGCAGGGCCGAGGCATGAAGACCGAGGAGCAGGACACTACGGTTTTACAGGATGAGGAGGACTCAACAGTACTGTTTGCGCAGCGGACAGCTCAGCTGCCGGATATGTCCTTGATATATAACAGGGGCCACGAGGATGATGAGCATACGACCGAGCACACGACCGAGCATACAGCCGAGCAGCCACGCTCAGCAAGACGCAATCACAAGGATCCTTTACTCCATCGCGTCTTGGACAAGAATTACCGTCTGCAATCTACACCACACAGACCAGGGATACGCGTCTCGCCGTTCAAAAAGGGCGAAGACAAGGGAAAGGGAAAGGGGAAGGAGAGAGAGAAAGAGAAAGAAAAGGCCGTGTGGCAAGATGACGATTCTTTCATGTCCTCTCCAGAACTTGCGCCTCCGACACTACGCAGCGAGATCTTCATGTCGCCGCACAAGCTCTTGGCGCGGCAGCGACTTGCCGCCGCGTCTCAGGGCCCGAGAACGCCTGGCGTGAGTGTGCAGACACCCGTGCGGAGCTACACGAAGCCGCGGGATGTCTTCTCATCTACTGCGCGTAGCAGAGCTGCGGGCGCAGGGACAGTCGAGCCCAGTAGCGCTGGGAAGCCCGAGGGAGCAGCGACAGGATCACGCGGGAGGCCAAAATACGAGATTGACTGGGACAGCGATGGGGAGGGTGAGGACGATGATGATGATTTGTATGCGGGGTTTAGTCCCCCCAAGACAATTCAGTTTGCGTTGCCGCCGTCCAAGTTACTGCAGACACCAGGTGAGTCGCGGAAATGCCCTCCATCAAAGTGGCAAATTGGACAAAGGGACTAGCTGCATAGTATCGAGAAGAAGAATGCTGACTGACTTTTGACCGGTAGCTCGGGAGGCGAGTCGGCGGATTGTGGAGGATATCCTGACTGATGCGGGTGCGGAGGTGGGATCGTCCGAGTATAGTCCGACAATGGTGAAGATGAGCAATGATATCTTGAATGACAGCTTCTAGGTTAAGAGAGGCCACCGACGAGGCGAGGAGTCGGCATCGTGACGGCGAGGCTTACTGTGATGATGATGGGATGGGGACCTGAAAGTCGCGTAGCTTCGGCTCGCACGGGTGGCTTACGGAGTAGGGACTGGTGATTAAATGGTATTGAATGGGTCGTTCGCTGTTCAAGAGGCCGCCATGTTGCGTATACGACAGTGTGAAATAGTTGCCTAGGAGGCATCATCTTGCGTACTCAATACGGCATGGCACAATCGTTTAGGGTGTGCGACAGCATCGAACGGTTGTTGTAGAATGTGCTATGCTACGGACACTATACATGGCATGAAGAGTCATTTAGGAGTCATTTACTTTTAGGAGTACATGTCACGTACACAACCGCTTAGAACAGTCATCAGCAGGCTACCATGTTACGTACGATACATGATGAACACTTTTTTTTTTGGCATACTCTTAAGATGTACTGTTTTCTTTGTGCGCGGGTGGATATTCTGATATCGGACCATCTGGATGTTTGGAATATATATCCGTTGGTTGGGTAGGGGGAGGCGAGAGGAGACGAAGAGAGGATTACAGTCACGATACTTGGGAAATCGACGCTACTGCCGATTGTTGTATCAGTGGGTGCGCCCAGTGTTGGCCATCTATCTACATCAGACATAGCTGGCGGGAATCGATAAAATATCAATCGCCATCTTCGCTCAACGAGGATATTCAGATCGGTTGCCATACCAGAATTCAAGAGGATTATTGTTGAGTGTATTCTTTGCCGGCGCCGTGGAACTCCATTTTTTGTACTCATCGCAGACCACGAAGATGGCGGTTGATATTTTATCGATTCCCGCCATGTCTGCTGAGTGTGAGAGGACCTTTTCTTCCGCAGGCACAATGGTCGCTCCAAAGCGATCTCGACTGGATGCAAGTACAATCGCTGTCACTCAGACTTTGAGATCCTGGCTAAGGGCTGGTTTGGTCCAGGATTATAAAGGGCTGTTACACAAGATGGACGATGACTCTGAGATGGCTGAGGCAATGAGTAAATTAGTGATCGACGAAGTAGCTGAAGAAACAGATGACGATTAAATCCTACATAGTCATAATTGAATTGAAGGGCTAAGCGCAAGTTCAATTTGATTGAGGAAGAAGAAAATCGAGGTCGCACAAAATGGGGAAGAAGAGGACGCATTGTAATATCGTTCGGTCCATGCGATTCTGATGCGAAGTTGCGAGCGAACTTACAACTTGCAAAGAGCATTCCTATTGGCACAGCATGAAAGTAATAATGGCACAGCATTCTCTATAATTCTCGTGACCTTCCCCACTTTTGATGTATCCTCCGCACACAGACAGTGTTCAAGGAGAGCACACTGTCTGCTCATCAACGCATTACGCCACCCAACAAACTTTTCATCATGCAAATTCGTTAGCATCGCGCCTCGACTCCCACGCTTTCAAGCCGCTAGCAATGTCTTCCAACGTGCCTTCCCACATCGAATC